>JAASGM010001026.1:0-10367 GCA_023334215.1 Globisporangium cystogenes | reverse complement strand
AGAGCTGAGAGCTGAGAGCTGAGAGCTGAGAGCTGAGAGCTGAGAGCTGAGAGCTGAACATAGTCGCTTTTCTGCCTAGATCTAAAACATGGTCGCTTTTTTGCCTAGATTTAGCTTGAAATCTGAGACATAATCGCTTTTTTGCCTAGAAATAGAAATTTACGCTAGTCACTATTCTGAGTTCGGAGAAACTCGAAAGTTTAAATGATAACGAATCTCAACGAACACGAAAGAACATGTTGTAATGTTTTTCGCTTACCGAGTTACATATCGTATGTCTATAATTCGAAATGCGCTTCTTTGTTGCGGCTAATTTCGTCAGTTGATGTGGTGCTATATTGTTTCCACTTTTTAATTCCGTTGCAACAAGCGCATGAGGCACGACAGCAGCAGCAGCAGGAGCGAGAGCAGGATGGACGGCAGCCGCAGCGGCGGCCAGCAGCTGCGCAAGCGCGCGGCGCCGTCGGACGACGCGCTCGCGATGGCGCGCGACAGCAGCGTGCTGAGTGGCGGCAACGCGGCGGCGCCCGTGTTCCTGCAGAAGACGTACGACATGATCGAGTCGTCGCCCCCAGCGGTCGCCGGCTGGGCCGCCGGCGGCGCGTCATTCGTGATCAAGCAGCCGCGCGAGTTCGCCAAGACGATGCTGCCGCGCTACTTCAAGCACAACAACTTCAGCAGCTTCGTGCGGCAGCTCAACTTCTACGGCTTCCGCAAGCACAAGCGCGACGAGCTCGTGCTCGCGAGCGCCGACGACGAGACGAAGAACTGGTGGGAGTTCTACCACGACAAGTTCGTGCGCGGCCGCGAGGAGCTCATGGCGCAGATCCGCCGCAAGACGTACTCGGAGCCCACGTCGCCCGAGCGCGAGGAGGTCGAGGCGCTCAAGGCCTCGGTCGAGAGCCTGCAAGGCCAGGTGGGCGAGCTCATGGGGCAGCTCGCGGACCTCACGGCGCTCGTCCGGACGGTCCTGCAGGAGAAGGCGGCGCCGGTCGCAGCAGCAGCGGTGGCGAGTCCGCCGCTCGAGCTGCTCGCGCCGCCGCCCAAGCGCGCGAGGCCGACGCCGCCGTTCCTCGGCGTCGCGGCGCCGCCCATGTACCCGCCGCCGTCGGCCGCCGCGCTCTCGCAGCCCAACTTCAGTCAGTTGGACACGATGCCCAAGGCGTCGCTCAAGCCCACGGAGATGTCGCTGCTCGAGTGGACCGAGGCGTACGGCATGGACTACTTCCTGACCGACGGGCGGGCGCTCGGGCTCTTCGGGGACGACGAGGCCGTCGGCTACGAGTGACGCGCCGGCCGCCTATCTATTGCTCGTCGAGTGTGACGCGCCGGATCCCCCCACCCGCCTGTCAGCAGCAGCATGTACACACGCGCCTCGCACACACACACCCTCCGCTCTAACTTAACACTGTCAATGTACGCGTCGCGTCGCCTTCCTGCCCGTCGATCGCTCACGCGAGCGCCGCCAGCAGCGCCTGCAGTTTCGCCAGCACGAGCCGCGCGTCCGGCGCGAAGACGAAGACGCCCGTGGAGCTCGCGACCAGCAGCTCATTCGCGCCGTCGCGGTTCGCGTCGACCCACGCGAGGCTGTAGATCGCCCCGAAGACCTCGACGCGCCACTGCGACGGCGGCGGCGCCAGCGTCCAGTTGGCAGCCGCCTCAGCGGCGCCGACCTGCGCTTCAGCGTCCCCGGTCGGCTGGACTGGAGTGCCTTCGATCTCCTCGTTCGCGACCGGAGCTTCGGGTCCAGAAGCGTCGAGCGGCACATCGACGTCCACAGCGTCAACACTTGCGACCTCCTCCACATCCGACGCGACTGCTGCTTCCTCACGCCCCGTAGGTGCGACGTCCTCTCCACCGACTGGCGCCGACCTCTTGTACACCAGCAGCTCCTGGTCGTCCGTGCCCAGCAGCAGCTCCACGTGTCCGTCCTGCGGCGCACCAGCCAAAGCTCCGATGAGAATACGAGTACGCGGCGCTCGTACCGACCCGAACTGAACGCACCAGGTCGACGTCCGCCGCGACGCCCGCGAAGATCGAGTCGAAGGTGTCGGAGCCCTGCAGCAGCTCCTTCGCCGCGCTCCCGAACACGTCCTCGACCACCAGCGCGTGGCCGACAGCGCACGTCGCGAGCACGTTGCACTGCAGGCGCTCGGAGCTGCCGCACTCACGAGTCCATCGTCAGCATCCTGTTAACCGCCGCCGCCACACAGTGTGACAGTCCCACCTGATCGCAGCACCATGCTGACTCTCGGTCGCGAACAGCGAGATCGCCGTCACGGGGCCGTCGATCTGGAACTCCCACGTCGCGTACGGGCCGCAGCTGCAGCCGTCCTGCACGCGGCCGCTTAGCACGCGCACGAAGCCGTCCGCGCAGCCGAGCGCGATCCACGACACGTCGCTCGCTGGGAACAGCAGCTGGTCCATCGCGAGCACCGGGTGCGCGAGCGCCGCGAGCTCTGGGAAGAACGAGGCGAATTGCTCGCTCGAGAGCCGAACGCACTGCGCACAGGCGGAGGACGACCGGAGTGAGTTCTTCCTACCAGTCAACGTCTTCACCACCAGAGCTCACCTCTTGCAGAAAATCCTGACTCGCACTGACGATAAATCCGAACGCGAGCACCGCATCTGCACAGAAGAGCACGACGCCTGCGAAGAGCTCGCCGGCGCTGCTCGTCGCTCGCACGCTCGTCATCGCAGTCGGCGCCGCTGACAGCTCGAAGCGCATCGGCTCACGTTTCGCCGATCGCGGCTTAGAGTCCGCGACGCTCACTATCAGCAGCGACAGCTTCTCGTCCTGCACGACTGCGATAGCAACAGCCGCGGCGTCTTCTGGAGAGCCCGGGCGATCGATCGCAGCGGCTGCGATCACGTGCGTGTCATCTCCGACGTCCCCGAGCGCCAGCGGCTGTAGCGCGTACGCAGCACCGTCGAAGCGCAGAAGGGATACCGAGCGGTCGGTGGCGACAGTCACAATGCGCTCGTGCGAAGACACTGCGAGCGAGCGGATGCTGGGGGCGCCGCCGTCCACGAACGGGAGGAACTGGCGCTGGTGCATCCTCTTCTTGTTTTGGTGTCGTGATTTTTATCTCGCCGTTGGGACAACATCGACTGTCAAGATTTTTTTGTGTCAGCAAAGTCGCAACATTCGCGCAACCTTCAGTCTCTCGATTCTGTAGTTTGCGCTCCTGATTGTCACTTTCGAATAAAGATGCGGCGCACATCACTTGGCACCGCCGCCGCCGCCGCGCGAGCGACGCGATTCTCCTCCCAACAGACGCTGTGCATCGCCTCCGCCACGCTGTTACCTCTGCTGAATTCGCCGGTATCTGCGCGTACCGCTCTTCGGGCCGACGCCCGCGCGTTCTCCGTGCTCTCGTCGCTGCTCTCGGCCGCGAAATCCGTCGGCGGAGGTGCGCGATTGGAAGTCCCAGCGTCGGCGGCGGCGCTGGCCAGCGCAGGCGCCCCCGGACTCTTCCAGCTGCCGGGGCTGCACGTACCTCAGGATTTCCGCACGCTCGCCGACCGCGTGAAGATCACGTGCGAGGCGCTCAAACGCAATGTACGTCGTGCATATCCTGAGTGGCGTTGTGTGTCCTGATTTAATGAGCTTGATGGCCATCGTGCGAACAGATCGTGACGAGTGAGCCCGGGCTCGAGACGATCCGCTCGATATCCTCCTCCATTGCTGCTGCTGCTGTTCTGCGTGTGCGAGGACTGGCGCTCTATGCCTTCCCAGCGTGACTTGTGCTGGTTCCCCCTTCACCCATTCGCTGTGTGTTGATCCGAGCACCTCGACGAGATCTCCAACTCCATCTGCTCTGTGATCGACGCCGCGGAGCTCTGCCGCAACGTGCACCCGGACGCGTACGCGCGAGCGCAAAGCCGATACGTGTGCTGTTGATCTAGAGCAGTAGTGCTGACGAACCCGCAACGTGTCCATGCAGAGGCTTCCGGGATGCGGCGAGCGAGTGTTTCACGGAGCTCTCGGACTTCATCCAGAACCTGAACGCCGACGTGGACCTGTACAACGCGCTCGCGTCCGTGACGAAGAACGCGCCGCTGATGCAGAGCTTCACGGAGGAGCAGCGGCGCGTGGCGATCCTGCTGCGCAAGGAGTTCGAGCGCGACGGCATCCACCTGCCGTACCGCAGCCGCCAGCAGGTGATCGAGCTCCAGAACGGCATCACGCAGCTCAGCATGCAGTTCCAGCGCACGATGTTCACGGCGCGGGAGTTCGTCGACGTGCCGGAGAAGCTGCTGCGGCCGCTGCCGCACGGGGTCCGGTCGCTCTGCGAGCCGAAGCGGACGGACCCGAGCGTGCTGCGCGTGCCGACGGACCTCCACGTCATGAACACGGTGCTCAAGTGGATCGGTGACCCGAGCGTCCGACGCGAGATGTACATGACGGCGAACGCGTGCGCGCAGTCGAACCTCGAGGTGCGTGCTCTCTGGCGACTGGTTGGACAGCGGGGAGTGCTGACGGTGTCTGCGTGCGTCCAGACGCTCGACGAGCTGAAGAGCAAGCGGCACGAGCTCGCGCAGCTCTTGGGCTTCCCGACCTACGCGCACTTAGCCACGAGGTGCGTGCTGCTTAGCCATTAGCAGCTGTGCACCCGAGATTCTCGCTGAAGAGTCTGACGTGGCGCTGCTGATGCGGTTGCAGCGACCGCATGATCGGGTCTCCGGAGGCCGTGCAGACGTTCATCCAGAGCATCTCGAGCCAGCTGATGCCGAGCGTGCGTCTCGAGACGGACGAGATGTGCGCGATGAGCGGGTGCTGATCTCGTGTCTCGTGTGGCTCGCGCGGTGTTCGCAGGCGCGCAGGGAGCAGCAGCTTCTTCTCGCGGCGAAGCAGCGCCACGAGGGCCGCGGCGCGCGCGAGGTGTTCATGTGGGACGTGCCGTACTACATGGGCATGCTCAAGGCGCAGAAGCACCGGATCGACTCGCGCGTGATCGCGGCGTACTTCCCGCTCGAGCGCTGCCTCGAGGGCCTTCACCTGCTCTGCTCGGAGCTCTTCGGCTTGGAGCTCACGCCCGTGGTGATGGACGCGAGCGAGTCGTGGCACCCGGACGTCCGCAAGCTCGCGCTCGTCCAGCGCGGCAAGACGCTCGGCACGATCTACTTCGATCTCTACCCGCGGCGCGAGAAGTACACGAACGCGGCGCACTTCACGGTCCGCTGCGGCAAGCAGGTCGCGCTGGGCGTGTACCAGAAGCCCGTCGTCGCGCTCGTGTGCAACTTCAGCAAGCCGGCGCCGTCGAGCCCGAGCCTGCTGACGCACTCGGAGGTCGAGACGCTCTTCCACGAGTTCGGCCACGCGCTCCACTCGCTGCTCTCGCGCACCGAGTTCCAGCACCTCGCGGGCACGCGTGCGCAGCTCGACTTCGTCGAGACGCCGTCGCACCTGTTCGAGTACTTTGCGTGGGACTACCGCTTCGTGAGCAGGTTCGCCAAGCACCACGCGACCCACGAGCCGATCCCGCGCGAGATGATGGCGGGTCTGCGCCAGTCCAAGAACATGTTCGCGGCCATGGACACCCAGGTACGCGCTCTCTGTCCGCGCTCTCTGTCCGCGTACTCTGTCCGCCTGACGAGGACACCGTCGCTCTCCTCGCAGACGCAGTGCCTGTATGCACTCCTGGACCTCAAGATCTTCAGCGAGCAGCCGCTGCCGTACAAGCCGCCGACGACCACCGGCGCGCTCCAGCACCTCCAGAACGCGCACACGCTCGTGCCGCACGTCGCCGGCACGTTCTGGCACGCGCGCTTCGGCCACCTCATCGGCTACGGCGCCGGGTACTACAGCTACCTGTACGCGCGCGTGTTCGCGTCCGATATCTGGCACGCGTGCTTCCGGGAGGACCCGATGAGCGCCGGCGCGGGCGACCGGCTCTTCCGGGAGCTCCTGGTCCACGGCGGCGCGAAGGACCCGAACGAAATGCTCTTCGCGCTCCTCGGCAAGGCGCCGACGCCCGCGAGTTACTTGGAAGAGCTCGGCGTGTGACCCGAGCGCAGACGGTGGCAGAAGCGTCACGAGCGAGTGAGCGAGCGATCCAAACGACGTACAACATTGGCACACACGCTCACGCCGGGCGAGAGCGGAGCGGTGGCTCGCGCGCTCTATTGAATCGCGCAGCACGGCGCGCAGCCGCCGCCCTTGAGCTGCTCCTGCTGGACGGGCTCCAGGTCGTCGTCCGGGTTGATCGGCGCGCCTTTCGTCACGGCGCTCGAGCGCGAGTCGAACTTCTCGGCCACGGGCGCCGGCGGCTGCGCCGGTTTGTTCACCTCGGCTGCCGCGAGCGCGTGTGAGTTCGGCCAACTGGACCAGCAAGCAGGCAGCACAGGAGCAGCGGTGGATAGGGAACGGACCTGGGGATTTCTGCGTCACCACGCCGCCCGCCTGTCGCCAGAGCAGCGCCTGTGGGCAGCAGGAGAGACACAGAGAAAGAGAGAGAGAGTAAGAGAGTGAGAGCTACGTGCTGGCAGCGCGTCTGGACGCCACGCACATCGACCCAGAACGCCGCTTCTTCCTGGGACCGCGCTTTGATTGTGTACACGCGCTCGTTGAGCTCAATCGTGAAGAGGCCGGGGCCGTCTGCAGCAGCAGCGTTAGGTCGTCAGTTCGGAGGGAGCGATGACGGCGACAGCAGCGGAACGCGGCGCACCGGACGAGTCTTCGCCCAGCAGCGCGATGGCGCCGACCTGCGGCAGGTTGAGGGCCGCGAGCAGCTTCTGGCCTTGTTTCTGCGGGGGACGCGTCCTCAGCCCAGTGCTGTCCTCATACCAGCAAGAGCACAAGCAGAAGCAGCGCCCGTGCACCTTGTAGTACGTGAGGAAGCAGCCGTTCGTCTCGAACCAGCGCTTCTGCCACTTGCCGTCGCGCGTCTTCTTGAACAAGTAGCCTGGTGCCACATTCACACGTGCTGCGTCAGTTCCGGCAGCCGCCAGTCGCTTCAGCACACGCACACACGCACCTCGGATCTCCTCTGGGTCGGCAGCAGGAGACAACGGGACAAAAGGCGGGATAAACGTCAGCATTTCGTCCCGGAACGACGAGAGAGGCGCAGACGCGCACCCGTGCGGAAGTTGGCGGAGACACGCAGGCTCTTGGCGCTGGAGGAGGTGGAGGACGAGGGCGAGAGCAGCTTGGCGTCCATGGCGGGCGGCAGGTGCGAGCAGGAGGAAGGCGGCGTTGACGGCGTCGGCGGCGTCGGCGGCGTTGACAGCGTTGACGGGCTCTTCAAGCTGCTAATGAGCTCTTGGACTCGTCGAGTCTGACACGCGAGCGACACCCCGTCCGCGTCCTGGGAAATACACGGTGGAATTGTATCGAAATCAGGACGGAGGGCAGGTCGGCCGGGGCGATTTCAGTGGCTATTTCCAGGACGACGGGTGGGTGCACAAATCCAAATAAATCAGTCCGAGTTGAATGCAGTCAACCTTTTTAAAAGGGGTATGCTTGTACGAGGTCAAAAATAGATACTAAAGCCATCAACGATGATTCATCTCACGATAACAATATTGAGTATAGCAGGCAACAATTATTTTTAGAACTTAGCATTGATAATTTCATATTTAGTGACATCAATAGTGACCTCGGTCCACCTCCGACCTCCTCAAGCTTGTCTCCCTCGACGATCGCTCACTCTCGCTCATGGCGCGTGAGGCAAAGAGCTCACTCGAGCATCTCCTCCGCCATCGCTCGCCCTGCAGCGCCGCCTATCATACAGTAACGTTACATCTTGTAGTGCGCGTCGTTCACCACGAGCTTCACGATCTCCTCGACGCGCTCCTTGTCCACGTGCGGCTGCATCTGCCACGCCGCGAGGTACACGGTCATGGTGTCGTGCTGCCGGCACTCGAAGACGTCCGCGCTGATCAGCGACTTGGCCACGAGCTCCTGCTCGTACATGCCCATGATCTCGACCAGGAACGCCTCTGCGAGCGAGTCAGTCCAGGCTCACTTCGCCTTCTCCGACCAGCTCCACTGCTAGCAGCTCGACGCACCGTAGCGCTGCCGCGTCCGCTCGTCCAGCGCGCTCGCGCTGTCGTGCTGGTGCAGCAGTGCGCTCATCCGCGCGTAGATCTCCGCCTGCTCGCATCCAAGAAGGCGCCACGTGAGCCCTCGCAGTGCTGCCTCACTTCACATGACGCAAACGGCGCACCAGCTCCTCGACGGCCTCGAACAGTCTCCGCTGACACCGGTGTGCCAAGTCCCAGAGCTGGCGCACACCACTGCAGTCAGCGCTTCTCTCCTGTGAGCCCCGCAGCCACAGCTGTGCTCACGCACGCGGGAGCTCGCGCGCTCGTGCAGGTCGTCGCAGTCGCCCAGCGGCCCCCAGTGCTCGCCCTCGAGGTACGTCGTCTTCTGGACGCAATCGGAGAGCTTCGCGAGCTGCGCCTGTGCGCGCGCGCCGGCGGCCAGCCACTCGCGCTCGAGCCGCTGGAGCTCCGGCAACCACCAGCACGCGATCGCCGCCATCGAAAATAATGAAAAATCCGAGGTTGTCATCACCTCCGAGCCAAAATCCACTAGTTGAAGAGCTGCTGATGCATGGAGTTCACAACACGAAGAGAGGAGCTGTGTGGAGGAGGATCCGGGAGCGGCGTTGAGATGAGAGAGCGGCGAACCAGCTGCAGTGGATACAAAGGAGATCCGCCACCGAAATGCGATTGCTCCGATTGGCGCGAAGGAATCGTGAGCAGTACTTCCAGTCGATCCAGCAACAACAACAGCACTCCATCGACTCCCAACGCCAATCGGAATCTACAGCTCGACGATCGTCGGTCCCGTTCACTTGTATGGGACATCGTCAGCGGGTTCCCATTCGTCCCAACCGATCGTATGCCGCTTGCTCTGCATTGTTGGCACAGAGTGCCAGTGGGTGCCTTCCAAAACCTACATATGTCGGTGGCATATGTCAGTGCATATGCCAGCCAATATGCCACAAATTTGTCGCCGGATATGCCAAGTTTAATCGGGGGCTTCGAAAAACTCACTCCAAAACCCCAGCATATCCCGACCAGCCGGCATAAGCGCAAATCACTTGAAAACTGTATGGGCGGATATTCTCCCTCCCGGTCGCTCACAGCGCTCTACTGCGCCGACCACAACCAGTTCGGCTCCTCGTGCTTGCGTCCAGCGCTCCAGCTCAACAAGTTCGTCTCCTAGTGCTCTCACCCGGCGCTCCGCTGTGCTCAACTAGCCCAGTGCCACGTACTCTCTCGCACAGCGCTCTATCGCTCACATCCCGCTTGGCATGCTCGGCAACTCCTCCATGTCCTTTGTGCGATTGTCCAATCTCGAGTGAGTACTTCGTCGAACTCCACATGCACACACGCCAACCCCCTCATCGTGCTCTGCGCAGCTCAGGTCACGCAAGAACAGCGCCGCCGCGAGCTCCTCAGTCCCGACGACGCAAAGTCCTGATGCCGCAGAGCAACGTGGAGCTGAGCCCTATCTGTTGGACGCGCTTGCTGCGCGAGTCCTAGTGCGGAA
Organism: Globisporangium cystogenes; assembly: GCA_023334215.1. NCBI lineage: Eukaryota > Oomycota > Peronosporomycetes > Pythiales > Pythiaceae > Globisporangium > Globisporangium cystogenes. The sequence continues at coordinate 862 of JAASGM010001026.1, read as the reverse complement.
AGAATGAAGGTGTGTGCGAACAGAAGCACAAGTAGCGTGTTCGTTCAGGAACCAACCTGTGTACAGCTCCACACGAGGATGAGTATGGACAGCATGGGTTGTGTGTATCACGGAGGTGAGCGGCATGGGAAACCCAAAGCGACAACTTGAGATGCAGCAACTTACAATCGCCTGTGACTGCGCACGTCTTCGCAAAACGCTCTCTTCACGCCTAACAAGGACACTTAAATGCCGCCTTGCGCTGCTCTCCAACTTGCTCCTCTACGAGTCACACTCCATGCGCTGCGTGCTCATGCGTTGGTATCTCGGCTCTCGTCTCTCGTCTCTGCTATCCAACATCGCACCTTGCTTTACGCAGACTGTCAAGTTGTTGGTCGTCACATTCTTGCTGGTGTTCTTGACTTGGACAAATGAAGAATGAAAGGGAGAACGAGTCTACGGATATGCACCGATATGGGTGAATATCCTCGTTATTCCGACATCTGATCTGTCTGAGAAAATCAGATTTTATCTTGATGTTTGTATGTCATCCTGAATAAAGTATAATGGCGGCAATAATCCTTTTACTATTCTGTGTATACAAGAGATATGGTCGGATGAGCGAAGAAATCGAGGGAGCGTAGCCGAAGCAGACATGTCGGGCTGCCAAGCGAAGCGAAGCGAGCGGCGCCCGTCATGATCTGCGTAGGCGGGCCCAGCGACTGAGGTTTGTTGAGCGGAGAAGGCAACACCGACCAGAACATGTTTTCTTCTTCCCGAGCGCGAAGGCCCGTTAGGGCCGAGAGCGCGAGACACCCACTATTGCATCCAGATAGAATATTGTATATCCATACAATAAATGTCCGGATGTATCCGAAATTGT
>JAASGM010001025.1:0-10371 GCA_023334215.1 Globisporangium cystogenes | reverse complement strand
GGCCGCCAGAACGCGTCCTGCGAGAACTGGCGCCAGCTCCAGCGGCTCGTGGACGCGAGCGCGAAGAGGTCGGCGCCCGTGAGGCAGCGCGCGACTGCGGGCCAGGCGTCCAGCGGCAGCAGCGCCGTCAGCAGCGCCGTCGGCTCCATCGCTACCTTCGTCGTCAATTTCACCACGCCTCAAACGGGTTGATTTGATGAAAAGTGAGCGAGTTAAATACTACTCACTTCCGAATTCGGGCGTGATGAAACCGGGGAGTTCTTCACAATTGGTGAAAAACGATTCTTCACAGTTTCTAAAACCATTCGCGACGCTTCAAGGATCGGGAGGCATGGAGGGGACGCTCTGGACGCGCAGCGGGCTGCTGGGCGCCATGCAGCGCCGCTTCTGCGCGCTCAAAGGCACGATGCTCGCGAGCTACGGGAGCGAGGAGGAGCTGAGACGGGGCGCGCGGCCCCGCGACGTGTTCGAGGTGGCGCAGGCGCGCGACTGGGACGGCGCCACGGCGCTCCGCGTGTACGCGCACGCGCTGGAGCTCGAATGCCTCGGCGCCCCCGGCAAGCTGCAGTGCCACGCCGAGTCAGCGGAGGGCAAGCGCCGCTGGCTGCTGGCGCTGCGCCACGCGCTCGCGGAGCCCGACCGCATTGCGCAGGACGAGATCGACGCGGCGCAGCGGCAGCTGGCGGCCGACGCCGCCCGCGAGCAGCAGGCGCTGGCGCGCGCCGCGGACGCCGTGCGCGAGGCGCAGAGCGCCGGCGGCGACGCGCGCGCGCACGGGCAGCGCATGCAGGAGAGCGCCGCCGAGCGCCACGCGCTCGAGGCGAAGCTGCAGCTCGCGCAGAGCCGGCGGGACGAGGCGCGCCGGAAGGCGCAGGAGACGCGCGCGGCGCTGCTCCAGGCGCGCCAGAGCGCTCACGACGCCGCGCTCGCTGCCGGAGCCGGCGACGCGAGCGACGCGCCGGACGCCGCGCAGCTCGTCGCCGTCGAGCGCCTCGCGGCACAGCTCGAGGTCGACGCGAACCTCGAGGAGACGTGCTCGCAGGACGTCGACGCGCTGGACGAGCGCGTCGTCGCGCTCAGCCGCGAGTTCGCCGAGCTCTTCCGCACGTCGCGCGAGCGCGCGGACGACGGGCAGAAGCTGCGCGCCGACGCCGCGAGCAGCCTGCAGCAGGCGCAGGCCGCGCAGCAGCGCGCGCGGCTGCGCGTCGAGTCGTGGAGCGCGGCGCCGTCACACTTGGACCCACTCGCGGAGGGCTACTTGGTCTGCAAGCACCCGTTCAAGCCGACGACGCACCGGCGCTACTACGTGCTCGTGGGCAACACGCTCTGCTGGTACAAGGACGCCGACCGGTTCGCGGCGCTGCCCGCGTCCCCCGTCGGCGTCGTGCACGTCTCGGGCGTCGGCGAGTGGACCGGCCGCGTCGGCGCCGCCATGAAGGTGCTCCCGCACACGTTCGCCGTCATCACGGTCGAGGGCAAGCTGCTCTGCTGCAGCGCGCCGACGCGCCAGAGCGTCACGGCGTGGACCACGGCGCTCCACATCGGCGTCACGATGCCGCCGCTGTCGCCGCACCGCGCGGTGGCCGCCAAGTCGCGTCGCGACTCGTTCGACCTCCTGGCGTCCATGACGGCGGCGCTCTCGCCCAAGACGAGCAGCACCGGCCACTTCCAGTTCCCACGCAGCAGCGAGGCGGACGGTGGCCGGGACGCCGCCGCCGTTGGGGAGCAGCAGATTGAAGACGCGTCGGCGTCGACGGGCTCGAGCGACCCGGAGGCGCCGCCGACGCGTGCGGAGCTCGAGGCCACCGTCGTGGTCGAGGGCTACCTCGTCAAGAAGAGCGCGCTCGTGCCGGTGATGAAGAAGAAGTACTGCGTGCTCAGAGGGCTGCGGCTCTCGGTCTTCAGCTCGCACGAGGCGTACGCCGCGAGTAGCAGCCGCAGCAGCAACCGCGACGACAGCGACGAGCTGCAGGTCTGCGGCGTCTCGGATTGGGACGGCCACGGCGCGCTGCTGCACTACGCGCACGGCTTCCAGGTGCAGACGCTGCGGCACCAGTCGGTCTTCTGCAGCGCCGCGAGCAGCGACGAGAAGGACAAGTGGGTGCACGGGGTGCGCCGCGCGCTGCTCAAGCACCGCGAGCGCCTTCTCTCGCCGCTCCGGCGCGAGGAGTCGATGATCAACCGCGCGCGCAAGAGCATCTTGCTGAAGACCCCCGGAGTCAGCAGCACGGAGCCGGTCGACGACGCGGCGGCCGCGCTCGACGAGCTCCACGCGCTGCTCCACGAGTTCTACGCCGAGCACAACCCGGGCAAGCTCGGCGACGTGCCGATGCTGCTCGAGCGCTACAAGCACCGCGAGCGCGCGCTGCTCGAGCACCTCGACCGGATCTACGGCACTGACGTGGCGCACGACGAGCAGGTGGCGGCGCTGCTCGACCGGCTCGCGCAGCCGCCGCCGCCGGGCCACGCGCGGCGCAAGAGCAGCGGCGTGAAGAGCGGGCTCGCGGACTTCGTCAAGATGGCCGGGTACTTGGGCTGGAACGGCGACCGGTGCTTCTGCGTCCTCTCGGTCAACAGGCTCGTGCGGTACCGGACGCAGACGCACTACGAGACCGAGGCGTACGCCCCCGTCGCGGCCATCGGGATCTCGAGCGTGTACGAGTACCCGCCGCCGGCGGACGTAGCGCCGAGCGCCGCGTCCAAGCACACGTTCTTCGTGGCGTACGCGGACGACCCGGGCGACGGCAGCGCGTACCCGCACCAGCAGCCGCTGCAGCACTCGCTCGCGCTGAGCGCCGCGACGGTCGAGGAGAAGCTCACGTGGATGGCCAAGATCCGCAGCGGCCTCGGGTTCGCGCACGCCAACGCCGAGCGGTCGGCTGCCTCGGCCAGCAAGCCGGACGCGGTGGCCCCGTCGGAGGCGCTGCGCCGGAAGCTCGTCGCGTTCTACACGCAGCACAACCCGCGCAAGGTGGGCGACGTCGGCGCGCTGCTGTCGTACTTCGCCGGCAACGAGGCGCAGCTCGTGGCGGACTTGGACGCGACGTACGGCACGCGCCTCGCCGAGGACCCCGAGGTCGCGCAGCTCGTGAGCCGCGAAGGCGACGCGTCGTCGGCCGCCAGCAGCGACGACGCAGCGCGCGCGGACACCACGGCGGCGGCTGGTCCTCAGTATGAGAGCTACCTCTGGGTCAAGCACCCGGCGCTCGGCGCCGCGTTCCGCAAGTGCTACTGCGTGCTGAGCGGCGACGCGTGGAGCTGCTACAGCTTGAGTCGAGACGCGCACGCGGACGCCGGTGCCACCAACCTTCCGAGCGGCTCGGAGCGAGTCGGCGCTCCCCTGCTGGCCGACGTCGTCGTGAACCTGCACGCCCGAAGCGCCAAGCTCCAGGAGATGAACGCGACGCTCAGCATCGAGACGCTCGCGAGCGGCTCGGTGCTGCTGCGCGCAGACGCCGACCAACTCGCGCAGCACTGGACGCGGGAGCTGCGCAGAGCAGCCGACAAGCACCAGCTCGAGACGCACGCGAGGCAGCTCGGCTCTGCACCGTCTTCGCCGACGCGGCGCGCGAGTTCGCTTGCGGCGGCGTCGCTCGACCCGCAGCAGCAGCTCCACGTGCTCCTCGTCGCGTTCTACGCGCGCCACAACGCTGACAAGGCGGGCGAAGTGGGTCCACTGCTGCGCGTGTTCGCCGGCCGCGAGCGCAAGCTGCTGGAAGAGATCGACGCGATCTACGGCACCGACGTGCGCGCCGATCCCGAGTTCGCCGACGCGCTGCAGGTGATCGAAGACGCGCAGCCAGCAGCAGACCCAAGCGACGAGCACGCGGCGGGTGCCAGCGGTGGCTCGGGCGACGACCCGGAGAAGAAGGTGCTCATGGAGGGCTACCTGACGAAGCGCGGGCACCTGATCCCGTCCATGCGCAAGCGCTACTGCGTACTGACGGGCGCCACGCTCGCGTACTTCGCGACGCACGAGGACAGCCGGAACCCGGCGGTTCGGCCGCACGGCAGCTTCGAGGTGGCGGTTGCGACCGACTGGCACGGCCGCACGGCGGCCAAGACGTTCGAGCACGGCCTGGAGCTCGAGACGGCGGACGGCAAGTCGTTCTTCTGCGCCGCGCTCACTGGCGCCGACAAGGCTGCGTGGATGCGGGCGTTCCAGCACGGCATCGCGGTCGCGCGAGCTGCCGCCGCACCGCGTGAGCTCGGCGCCGACGGAGTTGACGACGAGGCGGAAGACGGCTCGGAGGAAGACCGCGCGGCTCGCACGGCGGAGCTCCGGGACCGCCTCGCGCGCTTCTACCGCGAGACGAACCCGTCGAAGCTCGAGGACCTCGACCTGCTGCTCGCGTGCTACACGCACCGGGAGGTCGCGTTGCTTGAGGCCATCGACGCGGCGTACGGGTCGGCGCTGGCGCAGGACGCGTCGCTGCTCGCGCTGCTCCCGGCCTCGAGCGCGTACCGGCGCGCGCTCCACACGCTGCAGTTCGACGGCGCGCTGGTGAAGTTCAGCGACAGCTCGTGGCGGCGCGGGCAGCGCGTCCACGTCGCGCTGAGCGAGCTCGCGCTCGCGTTCTTCGCCTCGCGCGAGGGCTTCAAGGGCGGCGCCGCGTCGGACAAGAGCGTCACCGTGCTCACTGTCAAGAGCGCCGTCCAGGCGTCCGAGAGCTCGAAGCCACGCTTCGCGGTCGAGACGACGGAGCACGCGTGGCTGTTCTTCGAGGCGCCGAGCGCGCTCGAGAAGACGCAGTGGGTGGAGGTGCTGCAGGCGGCGCTCGACGCGATCCTCGGCCAGAGTCTGCTCGCAGCAGAGACGCTCGCCGCCGACGGGTCTCGCGCGCGGCCGCAGCTCTCGCGGCGCAGGAGCTCGTTCACCATGGGCAGCAGCCTCAGCGGCTACCTGCTCGTGCGCTTGGACTTCGCCTCGGACGCCGAGCACGCCAAAAAGCGCGACACCGCACTGGAAGAGCGCCACTTCGTGCTCGAGAGCAACAACCGCCTCGTCGTGTACTCGGAGGCTCAGGACGCGGTCGCCGCGACGTTCACGACGCTCGGGACGCGCGCCTGGGAGCCGGCGAGCGCCGGTGGCGGCAGCAGTAGCAGCAGCAGCTCGGCGCCGCTGTCGCCCAAGGGAGACGCCAAGTGCCGCTTCCCGTTCCAGATCCTCACGCTCGAGCAGGTCGTGCTGACCTGCAGCGCCGCGACGGACGTGCTGCGCGCCAAGTGGATCAAGCAGATCCGCACGGGCGCCGAGCGCGTCGTGGCGCTCGAGATGCTGCACGACCAGCGGCTCCAAGTCGAGACGGGAGCTCTCGCCGGGAGCACCAGCAACACCAGCGACGACGACGTCGCGCCGACCAGCAGTGCGATCGCAACAGGTGGCGACGCCAGCAGCGCCACGACGGACTCTGCGATGCGAGGATACCTCGAGTACAAGACATCGAGCGATCCCGGCTTGCCCGGAGCCTCTGCGGCGATGATCGAGGGCTACGTGGTCGTTACGACTCGCGCCGCGGTGACGATCTACGCCGACGAAGGCGCTTGCCTCCGGCGCGAGAAGCCGCTCGTGGCCGCGCAGGTCGCCGAGCTGGTGACATCGTCGGCGCCGACCGCGTCCAGCCCGGCGAAAGCGTCCGCGACTCCGTCGTCACCTGCGAAGGCTGCGAGACGCCACTTGTACAAACTCTTCGGCGACGACAGCTCGGCGCCGGCTGACGATCTTCCCCTCGCCTTCACGCTCCAGACGAGGGACAAGCGCGCCAAGTTCGTGCACCTCTTCCCGGCGTCGTCGGCGCAGCAGGCGGCGTGGATCAGCGCGCTTCGGTCGGGGATCAACTTGCTCAAAGGCGAAGAGCTGCTGGCCGACGAGAAGCTCATGCTGCAGCTCGAGCAGCAGACCCGCGAAGAGGAGGCGGAGGAGCGCGACGCAACTTTGTCGTCCGGAGCCGACGCTGCGTCGTTGCCCACTGTGACTACAGGAGCTACGCTCGATGGGACGCTGACGCCGTGGCGCGTCGCCTTCGGTTCATCGAGACCGACTGCCGCTGCGACACCGCTCTTCTGCGTCCTCACAGAGTGTCGTCTTCGGGGCTTCGCTTCGCGCGACGACGTCCCCGAGACCCTCAACGCCCCGAGAACCGAAGGCAAAGCAGCCTCTAGTAGCCTGCTGGACGTCGACGTCGTCGCCGTCAGCGACTGGGAAGTCCCCGCTGCAGCGGCGACGTCGAAGACGCGAGACGACACCGCACGTGAGAGCGAAGGAGGCGTCGGGTTCCGGCTGGAAGTGACCGCGACGGCGTCCACGGCGCGCGAGTCGCTCTACTTCGCCGCCGCCTCGGCCGAGCTCAAGACCCGCTGGGTCCGCGCCATCAAGAACGAACTCGACTTCGCGCTCGCCGAGACGTACCTGGACGAAGACGCGAAGGAGTTCGCGCGCCAGGTGGCAGCTCATGTCGCAGACACCGCCGCCGTCAGCAGCAGCAGCAGCGACGGAGCCGGTGGCGGCGTGCGCAAGCGCCGGAACACGACGCTCCAGCCGCAGCGCACGGACGGCTACGTCCGCGTCCGCCACCACTTCCTCGGCGCGATCTGGCGCGAGCGCTTCGCCGTCCTGGAAGCGACGAGTCTCCGCTTGTACGCGGACGCGAGCTCTGCGTCCGGCGCCGACCGCGAGCACCGAGCCCTCGAGAAGCACGACCTGGTCGCCGTCGAGCCCTGGCACCCGACGTACGCGGTCAGCTTGGGCGGCAGCAGCAGGTTCGGCTTCCGCGTCGAGAACGAAGCCGGAGGGTACCTGGAGTGTACCGTGGGCTCGGAAGCGGAGCTCGCGCAGTGGATGGCGGCGGTCGCTGCCGCCGTCGCAGATCTGTCGCTGCACTCGTCCAGCCGCGTGATGCTGCGCGACGCCGCACTGCCGTTCATCCCCGGCGCGGCCATGGAAGGGTACCTGAAGCTCAAGGAGACCAAGAAGACGAAGCTCGCGCTCTTCTGGAAGACGCGGTACTGCGCCGTCGTCGGCACCCAGTGGCTGCTCTACGAGACGCAGGAGCAGGCGGCGGCCGAGCGAGACGGTGGCGGCGGCGTCCCCCCCGTCGCCGTCTACGAGGTCGTGCAGGTGGGGCCCTGGACGCGGCCGGGACGCTCGTCTTCGCGCATGCTCGACGACAGCGACGAGCTGCTCGCGCGCGGCTTCTCGGTGCGCGTGGGGCCGGACGGCGCCCGCGTCGACTGCAAGGCGCAGTCGAGTCTCGAGCGCAAGCGCTGGCTCAACGCCATGGAGGACGAGCTCGCGCAGGCGGCGCAGGCGAGCGCGCACGTGCTCGCGGCGATGGAGCGCCACCACGACTCGGAGAGCGCCAAGGCCGCCGTGCGCTCCAAGTTCAGCGAGGTCACGAGCGACGCGCGGCGCCAGTCGACGGTCTTGCGGCACGCGCTCCAGCTCGCGACGATCGACGACGGCGACGACGAGCCCCTCGGGTCCGGCAGCTCGTCCTCGAACGGCGAAAGCGACGCCGGCGACGGTGACGACGAGCACAACAGCCGCGTCCGCCCGCGCTCGGGCTCGGACTTCATCGACCGGAGCCCCGAGTCGTCTCCGATGCGGCGCAAGTCGCCCGTGACGATCGGCGGCGCGTTCGCCAACATGCAGGAACCGGACGCCAGCGACGCCAACAAGAAGACGGGAGCGGACGCCTACTTGTCCATCGTGGCGTGCTTCGCGCGCTGCTTCTCGCGACGCGGCTCGGAGCCCAGTAAGGCGCCTGGCGCACGCGCGACGCCGGCCGGGCGGAGCATCGCGCCGCTCGGTGTGCCCGGCTTCCCGGCGAACGCCGACGCGTGGCACCGCAGGTACCGGTGCGAGTACTACACCGACGACGGGTACTCGAGCGAGTCGGACTGGTAACATGAGCGAGAGCGAGAGAGGAAGAGACAGGGAGAGCGTTCCGGTGACTTCAGTTCGCGCGCACCAGCTCCGAGTCGACGGCTGCTGTTCGTGTGCCGACGTCGTCGAGCGCGGGCGATGCCGCGCGGCCGAACTGGTGCTCGCGGACCGCGTCCAAGTAGCGCACCGCCGCCTTGTTGGCCCACGACTCGAGCGCGAACGAGCCCTCGTAGAAGGCGCAGTGGGCGCCCTCGCCCGTCTCCACGAGCATTGCCAGCGGGCTCTGCGCGAAGTGCGCGTACGGGATCGTCTCCTTGGCGCACACGGGGTCGTCCAGCGCGTTGAGGCAGAGCACCGGGCGCCGGATGTTGCCGATGCTGCGCATCGGGTCGTTCGCCGCCCAGTACGCCTCGAGGTCCGCGTAGCCGTGCAGCTTGGCGTACACGAGCGCGTCGAACTCGGCGATGCTCGTGGCGCGGAGCGCCGCCGGGACGTCCACGACGGCGCACAGCTCGCGCCGGTGCGCGAGCAGCAGGCGCTTGAGCGTGAGCGTCATGAGGAAGTCGTAGAGCGGGTGGACGCGGCCGCGGCAGAAGAGGTCGAAGGCGTTGTAGCCCGGCGAGATGCACACGCCGGCGTCTAGGCGCGCGTCGTCGCCGGCCTCGCCCAGGTACGAGCAGAGCAGCCCGGCGCCCGCCGAGTACCCGACGCCGTACAGCCGGCTCGACGGGAACGCCGCCTCGATCGTCTCGAGCGCGCGCCGCAGGTCCGCCGTGTCGCCGAACTCTTGGAGCGTGGGCGTCGCGAGCCGCTGGCCGCCGTGGCCGCGCTTGTTGAAGACCACGGGCCGGTAGCCGCCCGCGAGCGCCGCCGCGCACAGCGAGCGCATGCCGGCGCTGCCGCCCGTGAGCCCGTGCAGCACGAGCGCGACGGGCGCGTCGTCGCGCAGCGGCGTGCGGCGCAGCGACGGCGGCGCGGAGGCCTCCACGACCCAGTCGAGCGACGCGTGGCCGCCGTCTGCGAGCACGAGCAGCTCGCGCGTGTACTGGAGACGCGTCTGGGGCACCACGAAGGGCAGGAACGTCTGCGCGTGCGTGTTCGCCCACCACGTCGGCGCGTAGCTCTCGAGCGCCGGCCGCATGCCCTGAGCATGAGAGCGAGAGAGCGAGAGTGTGAGTGTGAGCGGCGCGGTCGGCTGATGCTCAGTTAGGTCGTCGCAACGGCGCCGAACGCACGTTGGCGACGAAGTCGTTGAGCGCGGAGGCGCCGGCGACGATGCGCGTGTGGCTCGCGGCACCGCTGCGTCGGCGCGAGAGCAGCAGCGCGGTAGCTGCCAGCGCCGCTGTCGCTGCTGCTGTCGTCGGCGTCACGTGGCTGCTGCTGCGTCGTGACGACCGCCATGCAGTCAGAACTGTGGTTGTGGCTGAAGGCGGTAGAGAGTGAAGCAGTCGGCGTACACTGGCGCGGCGGTGGCGGCGTGGGACTCGCGCGGCGCCATAGCATCGAGCGTCGAGTGTCGTGCGTTGAGAGTTTGCGAGAATGCGTGTCGTGTTGCTTGTCAACGTACCCCCTCGCTTTCTTCACTAATGAATTCCGGTGTGTTTGAAACTTTTGCAGGTCAGGTCTCGACAACCACTTTTGCGAGAACAACACACCAGCAACGACCTAGGTGGCAACACACGCGCCAAGCCGAAAGCCGCGTCTTCGGCCATGTGCGCAGACAAACGGTTCGATCGATCGATGCGGTGCTTCTTCAACTAAGGCACACATTTGCTGAGTCTGAGAGCACGTCGAGGGAGTTGTAGGTGCAGGTGGCGATCGGTCGGCGGAGGAGATGGCGGCGGCGGCGACCAAGCGGTCAGTCGGACGGAGACCGCCTTGCCTACTTCTCACGGCTTGGGAACACGAGCAGTGCAGTGGTCATGTTGATGTTGTTCGCTTCAGTTCAATAACGAGGTTTCCAATAGCAAAACCGATTCCTTTTGCAACACAGGATTTCAGAGTCTGTTGTGGGAATCCTCAAATAACAGGTATCTTGGAGTGTTGATGGTCTGGTGCTGCTCATGAAGGTGTTCGCTGCACAAGGTGCTGAGCGAGGCGCAAGTGCTCTGTGCGCACGCTAAGAGATCACATGATGAGAGCAGGAGACGAGGATTGCGTTGAGATCGCTGTCGGGCGGGCTTACGCCAGTGATGTCGGCGCCATGCTTCGCGTCAACTTCAACGTCGACCTCGGGCGTACTGGTACAAGTTCGTGCTTTCGCCACAGCTTCCTACTGCGACGACGCTCCAGCGTCTGCTCATACTACTCGCGCCTACCAACACCTTCCTGGCTCATAGTCGCGGCGCCTGTCCGCGCTTCCACTGCTGGAAGTGGCTGTTGCAGAGGTTCTGCGTGCGCTCGTACGCCTGCTTCATGCAGCCGTCCGTGGCGCAGCGCTTGCCGCCGCCGTGGGCCCAGCAGAGCCCGTTCGAGATCGCGATCTT
>JAASGM010001024.1:0-10377 GCA_023334215.1 Globisporangium cystogenes | reverse complement strand
ACCAGGACAATCTCGCTCAGATGAACGCGTACGCAGACCACCTAGAGATCGTGATCAGCCAGTGTCCGTCCTGCTCTGCGAAGGTGCAGAACGGGAGCACGCAGGATTTCGAGAACAAGGCGTCGTGACGAACGTGACATCCGTAGTGAAACTCTGGATAGCTCGTGTCTGCGTCATACTCGTAATACTTACCGTAAGCGTTCCGTTTTTCAAGGGCTACAAACGCCGCGACCGTCGTCGATGTCATGGAAGGTGTCTTTCACTTTCCTTACAGTGAGTTAATTTCAACCGCCTCCTCAAGCACCAAGATCCTGGTGAGCTCGCTCGCGATCGGCAGCACGACGTGAGGACAGCGAGGTTGCGCCATGATTTTTCGTGAGGAAAATGCTCGGTTTCGCCGACATCGCTTCGCTTTGGTCAACGCTGGTGCTCAGTTCTTGGTCAACGCGGATCCGCTCAACACGCTCCAACGAAGTGCAGAGCTTTCCATTTCAAGTTTCGAATTCTTTGCTTTATGGCAATATTACAAAAATAGCCAACTGCGACCTTCCCGCTCCCCTCGCAGTCTCCAACTCGCGCGAAATTTGATACGCGACGCTGATGCAGAAACCTTCGAGTCCTGATACGCTCTCGGCGGCGCACGCGGCGGCGGCGGCTCATGCAGCCCACCTGCACCAGCAGCATCAGCACCAGCAGGGGCTGCTGCACCAGCACCACCAGCAGCAGCAACAACAGCAACACGGGATGCTGCAACAGCAGCAGCAGCACCACCACCACCAGCACCAGCAGGGGCTGCTGCAGCAGCACCTGGCGACCATGTCGAGCCTCAACGCCATGAGCGCCATGAGCGCCATGGGTCTGAGCGTCATGGGCGTCGTCCCGACGGCGGCTCCTGCACCTCCTAATGCGGCGGTGTCTGCACCTCCTACTGCGGCTGCTCCGATGAGCGTCGCTGCAGCGGGTGAGGACGCGAGCAGCGACGCTGCTGGCGAGAAGGCGGCGAGAAAGCGGCGCGCGGGCGTCGCCGACGGCGGCAGCGGGAACCTCACGGTGGAGCAGAAGCGGCGCATCTGCGAGAAGCACCGCGCGACGCCCAAGATCACGCAGAAGGACCTCTGCCGCTGGGCGAAGCTCGAGTTCAACCTGAAGAAGGGCCCGACGCAGCCGACGATGTCCAACATCCTCAAGAACGAGCACCTCTTCAAGGACAACGTCGGCGGCGTGCTGGGCGTGAACCGCAAGACCATCCGCCCCACGCGCCACGCGCACTTCGACCAGGTGCTCGCGAACTGGGTCATGGAGCGCCAGAACAAGAGCAACATCACGGGCGAGATGATCAAGATCAAGGGCCGCGAGCTCGCCAAGCAGATGGGCATCGAGGGCAAGCTCAACTTCTCCAACGGCTGGCTCGCGTCCTTCAAGGCGCGCCACGGGCTCATCAAGCGCGCCGCGAGCCTCGGCGCGGCCGACAAGCTCGGGCTCGGCTCGGACGCCACGACGGGGCTTGCTGGCATGGGCGGCCCCGACGGCAGCAACTCGCATGCGGGCCTCTTGGACGCGTCGGGCATTGGGATCGCCAACAGCGTGCTCGCAGACGACCCGACCTACATGCTGCCGCCGGTCTCGATGGACCTGACGCTCGAGCAGATCCAGGACACGCTGCGCGACTACGTGCCGAGCGACATCTACACGGTGGACGAAACCGGCCTGTTCTTCCGCGCGGCGCCGAACAAGCTCCTGCAGGGCGAGGAGGCGCAGGCGATGCTCGCGACCGAGTCGAAGCTCACGATCCTGCTCGCGGCGAACGCGGACGCGAGCGACCTCATGGAGCCGTACATCCTCGGCAGCCTGCGCGCGCCGAAGAGCATCAAGAGCGCGTCGATCACGCACCTCGGGTACCACTACGTGGCGAGCAGCAAGGCACGCATGACGGTGTTCATCTTCCAGCAGTGGCTGCGCGACTTCAACTCTCGCATGGCGAGTGCGCACCGCAACGTCGTGCTGCTCATGGACAACGCGCCGTCGCACGTGCTCGGCTGCATGGCACTCTCGAACGTGCGCGTGATCATGTTCGCGCCGCACCTGGGCATGAAGGTGCAGCCGATGCGCGGCGGCATCCTCACGGCGTTCAAGGGCAGGTACCGCCTCAAGCACCTGACGCTCGCGATCGACCACTTTGAGGACGGGATCTCGGACATCTACCGCATCACGCAGCTCCAGGCGATGCGGTGGGTGACGGAGGCGTGGCGGCAGACGGCGAGGGAGGTGATCGTGTCGGCGTGGAAGCCGCTCGGCGTCGTGGTGCCGTTCCCGTTCGACCAGGGCATGGACGGCGGCGACGACAAGAACATCGAGGAGGACCTCTGGGGGCTGCTCTACTGTCTCGGACTGAGTGGCGTCGTGAACACCAAGGTACTCGTGAACTCGCGGTGGGAGAACGACATCCACAAACGCCTGAACGAGGACATGATCGAGGACCTGCACGAGGACGACGACGAGTTCCGGATCCCGGACCCGACGCCGCTGGACGCGACCGCGGTGACCGACATGACGGAGGAGGAGGTCATCCCGCCGCTCTCGGCGAAGGAGCAGCTCAAGGCGTTCCGCGACGTGATCCGGTACCTCGAGCGCACTGGCACAGCTGACGCGCGCGACCCGCAGCTGCTGAGCGTCGTCGAGTTCCTGAAGAAGAAGCAGCTCAGTCTGCGCTTCGACAGCGTCGGCTCGTCAGCGCTCACGATCTGAGGCGACGCGGTCGTCTTGGAGGCTGTGCTCGAGAGGCGCAACGACACTCGGGGTGTCGGACCAGCGACCTTGTGACTGAAGCGACGCGCAGCGCGCGTGTGCTGCTTGTTGATCGTGGAGCTTTCTATTCGGCCTCTCTCGTGTATCGGGCAGAGGGAGGCAATGCACACAGCTTGTTCCAGCCCGGTGGTCGTAGAGCAGCAGCTCTGAGGCACTTGTGTCGCTTGCAGCTGCAGTCGCGAGTCTGCTCGCTCACACACGTGTTCCTGCTGCAGGCACCTCACACGGACGTCTCGAGACAAGGAAGGTGGCGAGGCTGCCTGCTCGTCGCACCAGCAGCAGCAGCAGCAGCAGCAGCGCTGGTTCCTCCCCCGGCTCTCGCTGCCAGCGGCCGGTGGCTCGCGTCGCGCTTGGTTTCGCTCACGAGCTCCTTCAGCGAACTCGTCTCTTCCTCTAGCGAGTGGAGCAGCCCGACCAAACGCGCACGGAACGGGCGGCTCTGTCCTTGGCTCCGACACCGCCGCTCTTCCTGCCGGTGGGGGCCGTTGGCGGCGTCTGGGAGCACTGCGAGTGGCGGGGAACCCTCGCTGCTTCCACCAGCAGCACCACCAGACGCTGCGGTCCCTGCGAACGCCGTCGAGTTGGCTCGGCGGCGCTCGCTTGGAAGCAGCAGCGGCTTCTGTCCTGGAGGTCGCTCCGAGACATCGAGACGCTGCGACGAGTCCCACTCGCGCTCGGACGAGCACTGGACGGGAGAACCTGCCCACCAGCTCGTGATGCCGCTGCTGTCGCTCGCCCCAAGCTCCAGAGTAGTGGACGGCCGAGGGAGACTGTGTCGCTGTCCAACCGGAGAGCCGAGGCTCGGAGCCGATGGGGACGACGTCGCCGCCAGTGTCGACCGCAGCGCCGTGACCTCCGCACTCAGCAGACTCAGCTCTCGCTCCTTCGCGAGGGCACACGCCTTCAGATCTGCAGCAGCTCTCAGACACTCGCTCGCGAGCAACAGCACGAGCCAACGTACCGTCCTGTTGCCTCTCGGACGCGAGCTGCTCTGCGCGCGCCTGCCGCGCTTGCCTCTCGAGCGAGTGCAGCTGCCTCCGCAGGATCTCAGCTTCGGCGCTCTGCTCGTCGTCTCGTCGGCGCTGCTGCAGCTCGAGCTGCTTCACTTCAGCTCGGAGACCCCCGCAGGCCGCTTCCAAGCTCCGCTTCTCGTCGCGCTCGAGCGCCAGCTTGCGATGCAGCGAGCTGTTCTCCGCGTGCGCGGCCGTGAGCTCCGCTTCCAGTTTGCCGATCCTCTCGAGCTGCGCCTGGAGGAGCGCGTCGTGCTCTCTCCGGCCGATCTGCGCCACAGTGTCAGCGATGAGCCGCGCGTGGTCGACCTCGTGCCGTCCGCTCTGCATCTGCGCGACGGCTCTGCGCAGACTGTTGACTTCCTCCTGCATGAGCACATCCAGCAGCCGATAGCCGCTGCTGCTGCTCTCGCCGCTGGCCTCGTTCGGGCTCTCGCCTGGAACGTCCGGGTCCTCAGAACTCGCGCCGACTGGCGTCTCGTTCTCTGGGTTCGCAGCCTCGCGACACGCTGGACCCTCACAGACTTTGTCAGTTGAGCCGCAGCAGCTCTCGGGCTCCTGCCGAGTCGCGCACAAGGCGCATCTCGAGCTCTCGAGCCGCCGGATGTAGCTGTACAAGCTCTCGCTGCCACCGTTCACGCAGCACACGTGTACGTGAGAACTGCAGCTCCCAGACGCTCAGCCAGCAGCCAACTGCCAACGCGCGCACAGCTTGGTCTGCAGCGTCCCGAGCAGCTCCTGGTACTCGGCTGCGCTTGTCGGCTTGTCGTTGTTGACGTGCGGCACGTTCACGATGCGCTTGGCGCGCGCGCCGAAGCGCAGCGTCGAGAGCGTCTCGTCAGTGTGGAGCGCGCTGTTCGAGCACGTGAGCAGCAGGTGCGTCTTCGCGTTCCCGCCGAGCGACGACTGCAGCAGGCGCGTGAGCTTCGAGTCGCGGTACGGCACGAACTTAGCGCTCTTGCCGCCGTCCGTGAGTGCGTTGATCACGTTCCCGAGCGCCGAGAGCGACTGCGAGCAGCACACACAGACACACGCACACACGCACAGCATCATGAGTCTGAGAGTCAACGCGTTCGCGAGCGCAAGAGCCGTAAACGCACACGGTTGATGTGCTTGGCTTCGTCGAGGCGCTTGCCGCTCGCCGCCGTCTTCCTCGTCTTCTCCGAGCCTGCAAGGTCCACGAAGAGCAGGCGGCCGCGCACCGTCTCGCGCGTCGCGACGTGCTGGCGCGTGAACGTGAGCGCGAAGACCGCGTGGCTGCGGCTCGAGTCCGCGTTCATCAGCGTCGCGCCAGTGGCTCGCTGCGCCGCGCCTCTCGCGAGCACCGCCATGCCGCTCGCGACGCTCGAGAGCAGGATCTCGCTCGCGCCGTCGACGAACACGCCCCGCTCCCCCCTGTGCTCGCGAATCCGGAGGGCTGGCTTGGAGCTCCCAGCACCGGCGGACGGCGTCACGAGCAAGTCGCGCAGCGTCTCCTGGTACACCTCGACGAAGCTCGCGGTGAGCGTGGCGTCGAACTGCGCGTGATCGATGCGTGCGATGCCGTCGAAGAGCTGCTCCATGGCTCTGGGCACGAGTCCGCGCGCGTCCGGGTCGCCGCGGTCGCCGCCGACCGTCGTGAACGTCTTGCCGCTGCCCGTCTGCCCGTACGCGAGCACCGTGCAGTTGTAGCCGAGCAGCACGTCGTCCACGAAGGGCTCGCCGACGCGCTCGAAGAGCGTCTGCTGGCTCGCGCTGCCCGGGAAGACGAAGTCGAAGCACGAGAAGGACGACGCGGCGCTGCTCGAGCTGTTCTCCGCGGCGCCGGTCTGCGAGTGGTGGGGGAGCACCACGAGTGCGCGCTGCTCCGGATTGACCGCGAGCGCGGACGCGGCGCCAGGCTCCGCAGCGTCGCGCACGCGGCAGCTCACCTGGACGCTCTGGTTCGCCATCGCTGTCGTCATCGCTGTCGCCATCGCTGTCGTCGGTCTCAGCCTCAGCCGCCTCCGTCGCACCGAACAGCACACACGACACTCACGTCCGTCACGACACCTCTATTCTTACGTGGGGGCCACGCACGCGGGCGTGGCGGTGATCACAGCCGCTGCGCCTTGACGCCCGTGGTCGTGGCGAAGAACTCCTTGAGCCGCGCGCCGGAGACCGAGAGGCGGAAGAAGTAAAGGCCCGGGTTGTTCCCCACCGACTCGCGCTTCATGTCGTCCATGGAAAAGAGCTCGCGGACGCCGCCCTCGCTGTCCGCGTCGAGCTGGTCGAGCAGCTCGTAGCCGTGCAGCACGAGGAAGTCGACGTCCGGGAGCTCGACGTTGTCCACGATCCGCGCCTCCGCGGCCGCGTGCTTGCGCAGCAGCGCCAGCGCCTGCTCGATCACGTAGCTGCGCACCTGGCCCGTCCCGAACGGCCGCAGGTCGTACACGTGCCGCGCCTTGGACTGCGTGAAGACGTCGGCGAACACGCCGTGCTCGAGCCCCGCGTGGAAGAGCGTGTCCGCCATCTTCGTGCGCCGCTGCGCGAGCAGCGACTGCAGGAACTGCACGGTGGTCGGCAGCGGCACGACGAACGCGCCGGTCTCGCTGTCCACGAGCGGCAGGCGCTCCTCGAACACGGCCTCGAACGCGAGCTCTGGGTGGCGCTTCTTCACGCACGTGCGCACGAGCACGTCGTAGACGCGCGAGTCCGGCGGGATGCTGAACTTGCGCATCTCGCGCCAGAGGTAGATCGAGCGGCCGCAGTGGTCCTCCTCGCGCAGGCGCCGGAAGAACGCTTCGATGACCGTGTCGCTGCGCGGCTCGTCCGCGTTCGGGTAGAGCGCGCGCAGCACGCCGTCCGGGTTCATGTAGGCCGCGAGCCCCATGGAGCCCACGAGCGAGGAGCAAAAGAGCACGGTGAGGAAGTACTCCTGGAAGTCGATGAACGGGATGCTCGCGGCGCCGAGCGCGCCGACGCCCGCGAGCGCCGCCTTGACCTTCCGCGTGTCCACCTCGCCCAGCTCGCCGTGGAACACCGCGTGCATCATCGTGATGTACGTCACGTGGTCCGGCTGGATCTTCGTCTCCTTCATCTCCTCGTACAGCTGGAACGCCGTCGTGAGCTTGCTCGCCTTGCCGCACGCCTTGAGCATCACGTTGTAGTGCACGAGGTTGGGCTTCACGCCGCTCGCGGCCGACTTGAGCTCGTCCAGCAGCCCGAGCGCCGTGTCGTAGTCACCGCTCTCGCCGTACGCGTCCATGAGGATCGCGTACGTGTGCTCGTCCGGCGAGAGGCCGCGCGCCTTGAGGTCCTCGAAGAGCGCGATGGCCTCGCTCGTGTACCCGCCCTTCGAGTACGCGCTCATGAGCGAGTGGTACGTGATGTTGTTCATCTCGAGCCCCGCGGCCGCCATCTTGTCGAGCACCTGCTGCACACGCGCCGTGTCGCCCGCGGCGCCGCAGAGCGCGAGCAGCGCCGAGAAGACCGTGAGGTTCGGGATCGTTCCACGCTGCACCGCCATCTCGAAGAGCGCGAAGCCCTTGCGCACGTCGCCGAGCGCAGAGCACGCCTGGATGGCGTTCGTGAGCACGGGGTTCATGAGGAAGAAGTCGTTCGCGAAGAGCTTCTCGGCGAGCGCGACCACCTCGCGGTGCCGCCCGAGCCGCTGGTACACGCGCACGACCTCCATGGCCGCCGTGCCGTGCAGGATCGCGGCGCTATCGACCACGCGGCAGAGCGGCAGCGACGCCGCCTGCTGCTCGCGCGTGCGGCACAGCTGCAGCACGCGGCTCGCGGCGCGCAGGTAGTCGAGCGACGCCTCGAAGCCGCGCTGCCGGCTGCGCGCGAGCAGCTCCTCCAGCTGCGCGTCCACCTCCGCCTTCTCGCGCGCGCTCGGGGGCCCCGCGGCCTTGCGCGCTGCCGGCGCTGCCGCTGCCGGCTGCTGCATGCCACCCACCATTTTGGCGGCGCTCACGGCCGGGAACGGGCTGCTCCTGGCGCTCCGACCGCTGCCGCTGCCGCTTGGCGCCGCCTTCGCGCTGCGGCTGAAGCGACGCGTCGCGACGAGGCCGCAGTCAGGAGAGGAGGGGGCAGCGAGCGCCGACGCCGCCGACGACGGCGCGCGCCATTGGGGGCGGCGGGCGGCGCCGCGCGCGAGCGTCCGCGCAGCTGACGTCGCCATGCTTGGTGCTGGTCGTCGTTGCTTGGCTCTGCGCGAATCTGTCAAAATTACGAGAATGGTCAGCTGGTCGCAATTGTAATTTATTAGTATTGCGTATCTTTATCTTTACTGGTTCGACATTTGCATACAAAACCGTAGTACAAACTGTCCTCCCAAGGTCGCCACCACCTTTGTCATCCATAATCTCGGTGACAAGCGAAAAACAGCAAGCGAGCGGCTGGGAGAGCTCCCGACACTCGGAGGTGTCTCTAGCGCTCGACGCGATGCTGCCGCCGAGGTCCTTCCTGATGCAGAAGGCCAGCGAGCCGTCGGGGAGCGCAAGCGGTAGCAGCAGCAGCAGCTCAGCGCCGCTGGCGGCGTCCAAGCAGGCGAAGGCGCCGGCGTCCAACTTGAAGTGGATCGCCGCGCTTGCGCGCGAGGAGTACGTGCCGCTGACGTTCGGTGTGATCGGCATGAGCGCCGCGTCCGCCATGAACCTCGTGTTCCCCAAGGTGCTGGGCAAGGCGCTGGACGTGGCGTCGGGCAAGCCGCCGCCGGGCGGGCTCTCGCGCAAGGGCTTCCTCTTCGTCGTGCTCACGACCTTCGCCACGGGCGCCGTCGGCTCGCTCGTGCGCGTCTACTCGCTCGGCATGGTCGCCGAGCGCATCGCGGCCAAGCTGCGCCGGCGCCTCTACCGCATTCTGCTGGCGCAGGACGCCAATTTCTACCACAACCGCAAGGTCGGCGAGCTCGTGAGCCGCCTGAGCGGCGACTGCCAGGTGACCGCGAACGCGGTGGTGGAGATCATGGCGAACGGCTTCCGGTCGCTCAACTCGGCGGTGGGCGCGTCGTGCATGCTGCTGAGCATCTCGCCCAAGCTCACGCTCGTGTCGCTCTCGATCCTGCCGATGGTCGGCACAGGCGCGATGCTTTTCAGCAAGCTCTCGAGCCGGCTCGCCAAGGTGCACCAGAACTCGGTCGCAGACATGTCGGGCGTCGTCGAGGAGCGCCTGAACAACATCTACACGGTAAAGCTCTTCGCGGCGGAGGAACAGGAGCTGCAGGCGTTCGAGGCGACGAACAAGCGCATCCTCGCGAACGCGGCGCGGGCGAAGCGCGCGCGCGGCGTCTTTATGGGCGGCCTCTCGCTCTCGATCAACTGCTCGCTCTTCTCGGTGCTCTACTTCGGCGGCTCGCTCGTCGGCAAGAACGAGCTCACGATCGGCTCGCTCACGTCCTTCGCGCTCTATAGCGGCTTCATGGGGCTGGGCTTCTCGGGGCTCTCGTCGTGCTTCGGCGAGCTCAAGAAGACACGCGAGGCGTCGAGCTCGCTCTTTGAGCTGCTGGCGCTGCCGGCCGCGGACGAGCACGAAGGCGCGAAGGTGCTCGGACGCGTTGAGGGCCACATCCGCTTCGAGAACGTGTCGTTCGCGTACCCGTCTCGCCCGGACGACCTGGTGCTCGACGGCCTGAACCTGGAGGTCCACCCGGGCCAGGTGGTCGCGATCGTGGGCAAGAGCGGCGCCGGCAAGACGACGATCGCGTCGCTGCTGACCAAGATCCTGTCGCCCACGCACGGCGCTGTGACGCTCGACGGCGTGGACCTCAAGACGCTCAGCTCCACGTGGCTGCGCAAGCAGATCGGCGTCGTGAACCAGGAGCCGTCGCTCTTCGCGGCCACGGTCGCGGACAACATCATGTACGGGTCGGCGGAGCGGGACGAGGCGCGTTTGGTCGCCGCCGCGAAGGAGGCGCACGCGCACGAGTTCATCATGTCGCTGCCGAACAAGTACGAGACATTCGTGGGCGAGAAGGGCTTCGAGCTCTCGGGCGGCCAGAAGCAGCGCGTGGCCATCGCGCGCGCGCTGTACAAGCGGACGAAGATTCTGCTCTTCGACGAGGCCACGAGCTCGCTGGACGGCCGGAGCGAAGACATCATCCGCCAGGCCATGGAAGCGGCCGCGGCGAACCGCACGGTCTTCATCATCGCGCACCGCCTCAACACGATCAAGCACGCCGACCGTATCGTACTCGTCGAGAACGGCGCGATTGCCGAGTCCGGGACGTTCGACGAGCTCAACAAGGAGGGCGGCAAGTTCCAGTACCTGCTACACAGCCACTCGGCGCTGTGAGAAGCAAGGTAGCGCACTCTCCTGTGTTTGAGTTCACTGTGATCGTCGCGCTCTGGTCAACATGAGAGCAACACATGACGTTGTCTGTGATGGCGACTATGACGACTGTGGCGAGTATGGCGATGGAGCAGAAAAAGAAGCCACTCGTGTTGGGTCTGCGGATGATGTCACGTTCGTCACGACGCCTTGTTCTCGAAATCCTGCGTGCTCCCGTTCTGCACCTTCGCAGAGCAGGACGGACACTGGCTGATCACGATCTCTAGGTGGTCTGCGTACGCGTTCATCTGAGCGAGATTGTCCTGGT
>JAASGM010001023.1:0-10381 GCA_023334215.1 Globisporangium cystogenes | reverse complement strand
CCCCCCCCCCCCCCCCCCCCCCCCCCCCCCCCCCCCCCCCCCCCCCCCCCCCCCCCCCCCGTTCCAGCGGCGCACACTGCCCTCACTTGTGTTGTTGGGAGATGCTGCGTGCTGCCCACGTTGAAGTCGCCGCCGCCGCCGCCGCAACGTTGCGGTCCGCCAGATGCAGACTTGAGCGCATCCCTCCTCACCACGGTCCGATGTGTGCTTCGTTGCCGGTGCTTGGCTGCACCGGCACCACCAGCCTCGTGAACGCTACGACGGTCTACTGGAGTCCGGCTTGCTCTCGTTCGAATGCTCGCCGTAAGCCAGAGGAGCGTTGTCGGCTGGTGCTCTTGTCGGATCGACTGCGTCCGCGATGGACACAAAGAGCACTGAAAGGCGAATCGAGACCTCGAGGTTGCATTCTTCTTGATCGCCTTCGTTACGCCGAGGTTCCGGAGACATCGCAGGCGGCGCTGGAGTGTGCGGACGATTAGCAGCTCCAACGCGAACTCGTCCATGGTCTTGCGATCGCTCGTTCAAATCGACCTACTTCTGCTACACGCTTGCAACTCGAACTCTCACACTCGTTCCCGCTTGGCCCGCCTCAGAAGATCGAGAGCGTCTTGACCTTGGCCGCAGTGGCGGTGAGCTCAAGCGCGCTCACATCTGTCGCGGGGCGTTTGTAGTCTGCCGGAATCTTCTCCTCGAGCAAGAACGACTCGGCGTGCGCCTTGGAGATCGACTCACCTTGGTCGCCACCAAGCGCGAGCAGCAGTAGCGCTGCCTCCCCGAACGCGAGCGTCTCCTGCTTGATGCCAAAGTCGCACTTCGGGTTCTCCTTGCGGCACGTCTGGATACGCTGCTTGCGCGCTGCGGCGAGCTCCTTGACGCCGAGGCGTCCCTGTGCGTTCGCACGACCGAGCAGATCCGCGAGCAGGTCCGGGTTGACGGCTGCCGGATCCTTGCCCACGTAAGTGTCCGAGTGCACGAGCGAAGCGTCGTGTTCGATGTTGTTGTGTGTGCTGAGAAAGTCGAGCGAGAACTCCTCCGGGACCTGGCTCACGAGCAGGCTCGAGATACCCTCGCCCATGTTGTACACCGACATGATGCCCTTCTTGAGGATCGCGCGCGTGATGTTCTGACCGTTGCGTGGCAGGTACCCGTGGTTCGCGAGTGCGTTGATCGCCGGACACGGTGAGCGTCGGTACTGCGTCGTCGCGCCGACGACGCCAGAGACCTCGCTCCCCGTCGGCTTGTAGAAATCGCCGGTCATGAGCGCTGGAGTCACGGTTCCCTGGGCGTGCGTCGGAGTCGCTGCCACGAAGACGCCGAGGGCGGCAGCGAGGACAACTTGCGAAATCGAGACCATCTTGGGTTGTTGGAGAGGGTTCGAGGGGTGGAGGAAGCTCAACGGCTTGTGTCCTGCGTGTCGAGATGGAAAGTGAGGCCGCGAATGCGACGTTCGCCACCACGAGTCCGATGGTCCAGCTCTCCGACTGCAGCGGACTCCCGGACTGACTGCAGTGGACGCCGTCGTGGCTCCAGGAGCTCTCAAGGAAGCGGCGGGATCAGCTCACGTCGCGTCGGTCCTTGAAGTTGACATCACCTCTCGGTGCGTCACATGCGTCGTGATAGGTTCGGTATCCGATATAATCGCTGCTCCGATCTGACTCGATTGAGTAGATTGAGAGTCAGATATGCCGTTTAGAAGGATCGAACAGCCTCTGTGTTTCAACGAACTCGAGGATGACCTTGGCGGGAAGGGTACTCGCGTTCGTGCGGCTGGATGCTGGTAATGGCAATCACTTGCTCGCTTCATCGCTCCTCTGGTCTGCACTCGCCTCAGCGAGATACGCGTCTCGCTCCGACGGATTCGGGTTCGCGAGGAGAGAGATCTCGCGTTGCCAAGTCTCCGACTTGAGAAACCTCGACGACAGAGATCGTATTCGCTCGCGCCGATGCATGCGGTTCTCGTGTCAGCGTGTGCGGCTCACGCTAGCAAAACACCGATGGCTCACAGCAACCGCGTTTGCTTGACTGAAGTCAGCTTTCCGACGGGAAGACGCGGTGAGGAGCTCGGACAGACTCTACGTGGTGCAACACCATGTCACTCGACGAGATCGGGCGAGAGCTTCGAGATGCCTCAACAACCAAGGTAGTAACTCGCGTGCGCGACACATGCATGCGTGTGTGGGCGTGTCTTTTCGTTGAAAGGACTCGGTTCGGGTCGCCAGTGTCTTGCCTCCTTGTCATCATCAGCCCAGTGTTCTCCGTTCGCGAGTCGGGAATCGACGTGATCTCAACGCTGACTGAGTGCAACAGCAGCGCATGACAGAACTCCAGAGCGATCAGAAGTAACTCGGTCACACGCTGCCGCAGAGGCCGCAATGGGTCACAAGAACACACTGGAACATGTGCACCAACTTGGCTTCCCAGTTCAGCCGCACAGATCCGCCAGATGCCAACTCGGATCTTATGCCAGTCCATTCCGAGCTGGGAGAGGAAGCGCGCGCTGCTCTCTAGGTTTCACGCACTTGTCAGTTGGCGATCACACGGGCTTCACGGCGATGCAAGCAAACCGTCAAATCAACGGTGTGGCAGCAGGAGCAGCGCCGCTCCCCCGCGATGTCGAGTGCCGCTTATTCCAGAACACCCCTCTGAGCGTCTCGAGATGCCTGTCGCTGACTGCGCGCGGCATCGAGCTCTCGTGTCCACGCAATGCAAAGATGCTCGGCAAAGTCTCGAGCTCGCACGAGGCGGTGGTGATCCCATGGAGCGACATCCTCGGCGCGTCCGTGCTGACTGCAGACGTGCTGGTTCACGTGC
Source organism: Globisporangium cystogenes (assembly GCA_023334215.1). NCBI lineage: Eukaryota > Oomycota > Peronosporomycetes > Pythiales > Pythiaceae > Globisporangium > Globisporangium cystogenes. The sequence goes on along the minus strand of JAASGM010001023.1, from coordinate 7,570 downwards.
CGAAGTACAAGGCGGCATCAGCGATCCCGCTGACCGACTTTGTCGTCTTCGGCTGCATCCCCAAGGACCAAGTCGTTTCGGCGGGCTTCTTCCAAGGACTTCGCAGCTTGAGCTGTCTGAGTGTGTGTCTCGGTGACGATCTCGCATTCGCTACCGAAGACGCACCGAAGCCCAAGACGGCGGCGGCAACGGAGCCAGGAGCGAAACAGTGCGACCGCGTGCTCGTGCAATGGATCTTCCGCTACGACGGCGACGACGCTCGATCGGTCGTGCCGCAGCTCGCGGAGTCGATTCAGACGCACGCTGATCCTCGTAGAGTCGACTCGGAGGCATCACAGACAGATACACCCGCATCGCATCCACGGGTACGTCAAGAGCTCTGAACGAGAGCTTGGCTCGATTGCTGCCTCGCTGAAGTCATCACTCACTCGGTGTGCGAAGAGGTTCTTCGTGCTTGTGAACCCGGTCGGTGGCACCGGGAGCGCGAAGCAGCTGTACGACGAGCTCGCGGCCCCGATCTTCCAGCAGAGCGGCATCGAGTGCGATGTTGTCGTGACCACGCACCAGTACCATGCCACAGAGATCGTACGAGAGCTGCCTCTTGGTGTCTTCGACTGCGTCGTCGCGGTCGGCGGAGACGGACTCCTGTCCGAAGGTAGCTCAGAAGCAGATGAGGTGGCTGTGGAGTCGCTCTCACGCTCACGGTCGGTGTGGACGCAGTTCTGCAGGGGCTCATGCAGCGCACGGACTGGCAGGAAGCTATCAAGCAGCCGCTCGGGGTACGTGCACGATGTTGCAGGTCATAGTTGTGCTAGTGACAAGCGCTGAGCGCAAGTGTGTACTCCAGATTCTTCCTGGCGGCTCTGGCAACGGACTGAGCGCGTCGCTACTCCGCCGAAGCAACGAAAGTGTCGCGTTCCTCAGCGCTGCGTATGTACTCGCCAAGGGCTGTCCGCAGGAGATCGACATCGCGAGCGTCGAGAACGGGGAAGGTCGCTCGATGTACTCGTTCCTGTCGCTCTCGTGGGCGTTTATCGCTGACGTGGACGTCGACTCGGAGAAGTTCCGCATGTTTGGCGGTGCGCGGTTCACTCTCTCGGCTGTCGCGAAGCTCCTGTCGCGGCACAAGCGCTACGCCGGCAAGGTGCGCTATCTCGTCTGCGATCCGGCATCATCACCACCACCGAAGTACCACGAGCGCGAGAGCGAGCGAGGCTCAGATCTCGGAGACGAGAGCAGCAGCAAGCGGAGCAGTCCCGGACCTGCGCTGCCGTGCCTGTCGGCTTCGGGAGGAGCCAGCGAGAGCGAGTGGAGAGAGCTGAGCGGACCGTTCCACATGTTCTGGGGAATGAGCGTCTCGCACGCCGCGAGCGATGCCGTCGTGGTGCCCGGCGCGGCCATCGACGACGGCTTCTACCACTTGCTCGTGATGGAGGGCGAGTTCTCGCGGCTGAACTTGGGGCGGCTGCTGCTCGGGCTCGAGGACGGCTCGCATATCGGCAAGAAGCAGGTGCAGCTCATCCGGACGCGTGCGTTCATCGTGCAGGTGGAGAACCCGGGAGACCGGTTGTGCGTCGACGGCGAGCTCTTCGACGGCCCGGAGCTCAAGGTGCGACCCTGTGTGACAAGTTGTGAGAGTGTTGCACTGACTCGTGCGATACGACGGTGCGATGTAGGTCGAGGTGCATCGAGCGCTTGGACGCGTGGTTTGTCTGCCTCCGAAGCACTGACCCAGCAGGAGCGGCAGCAGCAGCAGCTCGAGTGTTATATACATACTACTCATCGCCTTACCTCCAGCCATGATCACGCGTATCGCCGCGTCGTGTCTCCAGTGATCACTCGTACAGTATGCGGAATGGGTTCGCTGCACCTGTTGGACTCTGCGAGGAGGATGAAAGAACGAATGGGACCCACAACGCTGTTGCTGTTTGCTCTCTCAAGGCAGCTTCGCAGTTGATCCTGGCGTCCTAAGTCCAACGCTGTGTGACGAGCCGCATTCGTGGATCGATCCAACGGGGTGAGTCCTACGTTGCTGGTCGTGTCCACTGCTGCGATCCTTGGCACGGGCACCCATGACCCTCGCTCGAGTGTCCATTCGCCAACTCACTCGCTTGCGATCACCACAAGCTCCCCTCTTCCGACCGATGGACGCCAGCAAGCCGACCGACGTGTGGAAGACCGCGTCGCCCGCGTACGCGGTGTTCCCGGGAACGCCACCACCTTCGACGGCGACCACCGAGGCTGTCGACGCAGAGACCAAAGCCCCCGCGCCGGTCAAGTATGTCGTCCCGATGGCGATCGCCGTCCCGCTCGAGAGCCACGCCCCGTACGCTCAACCCACACCCACGACGCAGCACACCGCGCAGCTGAAGACTTCCGGCGGTCGCCTCTTGTCTGCCGCGCGTCGGATCCCGCTGCTGCTGCTCTTCCACGTGGCCAACTTCGCGCTCGGTCTCGCGGCGTTCATCCTCGTGGTCACACTCGTGCCGCTGAGCGTCGGCCTCCTTCCGCTCTGCTGCGTCGGCATCGTCGTGTTCCGCATCACTGCGTGGGTCGCGGAGTTCCTTGCGATCGCCGACATCGCGCTCGCAAACTTGGTCGCCCACAAGACCGACGAGACGCTGCGTGTGCACCCGCGCATCCGTAGCGGCCGCCAGTACTCTGATCCTGACGGCGACGATGATGACAAGGACGCGAAACACAGGGGCGGTGCGTGTGGGTGGCTCCAGTTCGTGACGCCGCAGAACCTCGGCGCGATGCTCTACTTCGCGACGCTCAAGTTCGCGATCGGCGTCCTGAGCTGCATCGTCTTTAGCTGCGCCGCCGGCTTCCCAATGGCCGCGCTTGGCATCGCCGGAGTGTCGGACGTGCAGCCGTACGGCATCACGTACGACGACCACCCGGTGTGGTACGTGCTCTCGACGGTCGGCGCCACGCTGCTCGGACTGGTACTGCTCCCCTTCGTGGCCGCGCTGTCGTGGAAGCTCACGAGGTTCGCGTGCGCCGAGAGGCGCCGTTCTGACGCGAGATCGTTCGTCTAGTGAGTGAGTCGTTGGTCTTGAGAGCTGACTCTGGAGGACGAGGTCGACGCTGCTGCCACTTGGAATGCATGGATGCACTCTCGCTGCTTGCTCATGTCGGTCCTGTTGCTAGCAGAACAAGTCGGGATGCAGCTCTTGTGCGCCGAGCGTCGAGCGTTGTCCTCACTCTTGCAGCACGCTGCGCTCTTCTGTGTGGGTGGCGACATCCGATGACTCACAGCTACTGCGACGCCATCGCCTGGCGACACAGCGGACACGTCGCGTTCGAGCAGATCCACGGAAGGATGCAGTCTTCGTGGAACCGACGGCCGCACGGGAGCCGCACGAGCGCCTGCGGCTTGCGGCAGGTTCGCTTCCTCCACCTCACGACTGCCGCCCGGGCTACAGCAGTTGCTTCGGACGGCGTCTTCGTCTGATGCGTCGTCGCCGTCATTGAAGCACATGCAGCACCCGAAGTCGCCCCTCGGACCTCGTGGGGACAGCACCGCAGTCTTCGAGTGCGAGCACAGCAGCGGCGTGGTGGTCCTCAGCATCGCGCCGACATGCGGGCACGTCCAGGAGGGCTGGATCCCGGTCCCCGACCCGACCCGACCCGACCCGGCCCGACTCTTCGGCATGCGCGGTCACTTGTCAAGATCGTGGAGGGGCTTCAAGAGCGACTGTGCAGTGCTGCAACCTCTCTCGAACGCCTGCACACAAAAGCCTCAGATTCGGTTCATCTGATGGGAGGACACCTTGAATCTCTGTTGACTCTGCTCACACAAAGGCTCTCGATGCGCTGCTGCCTCAAGCGATCGCTTCGCTGCCATCGCCGATGCCGACGCACCTCTGCGGCGGTCCAACAAGCGCTCCGCGTCGTGCGCTTCGTGCGCAGCCAACAGTAAAGTGTAGCTGCTCCTGGTCGTCGCCTGCACCGCGCATCGGGTCGCCGCACACGAAGTCTGTCAACTCGCGCGAGAGCACCGCGAAGAGCAGTAGCAGCGCCAAGCCGAGCGCGAAGATCCCCGCGACTGTCAACCCACACGCGAACGGCTTCTCCTCGAACTCGCTCTTGGAGATCGCGAGTCCCAGCGTCGATAGTCTCGAATTCGGCACCGCCACCAGCACGGGGAAGCTGAGCACGAACGCAGCGACCAGGAAGCTCAGGATCGAGACCGCGAGCTTGACCGTGGCGAAGTAGAGCATCGCGAGCAGCGTCTGCGGCGACGCCGTCGAGCGTGGCGACGTTACTGGCGTCTCGTTGCTCGACCGTCCCAAGCCAGTGCCGAATCGGAGCGTGAACTCGCTCACGATGTCCGGGTGCACACGCAGTTTGTCGGCAGCTCCGCCTGTGTCGCCGATGTACACGACTAAGTTCGCGATCACGATGTCGAGATGCGCGAGCTTCTCGGTGATCAGCACCAGGATCTGGAAGACGATGACCCCGAAGCCGCACATTGGCAGGAGTCCGACGCTGAGCGCGGAGGTAGTGACGACCGTCACACACGCAACGAGTCCAAGAATGCTGTTGAGCACGTGGAAGGCGAGTAGCAGCGGGATGCGGCACAGCAAGCACGCGAGAGCTCGACTTCGGCGTCCAACTCGACTGGAGTTCGTGTGCTCGGGCGACGCAGCTCTCACCTCGATCGTGACTACAAACTCCTTCGAGTTGGCAGCAGCTTTGGACGCGTGCACATGTGCGGCGGAGGGTGTGCTGCGGTGACACTGGAAGACAGCGGTAGTGTGCGGGGTCTCCGAGACTTGAGCGTACAGCATGCCGGTGGCAGATTCCTCTCTCTCTCTCTCTCTCGCGTTGCTTGCAGCTGAGGACAAAGTAAGATGCTGAATGACATGAGAGATAGTTCGTTGCGCCGACGAAGAGGCAGAGAGGCAGATCTGGAGGGCCAGCTCCAGACTCGAGGGAACGCAAGGTTCATCCAGCTCACGCTAACGTCACAAGCCTGGAAGCGGCAAAGTCCGGATCCAACTGGACGACAGCTACGCACGCAAACCGAGGTTGCCAGAGTCAACTCTGCAGATACCAGTTTCGTTACTCCATAGCAGAGAAAATCACCAGTTGTTTCCGTCGGTCGTGCTGGTCGGACCAAGGAAGCGCGCGCGTATCGTCTCCGATCTTGCCGGCTTCCTGTGCTGGACGCGACGGATCTTTCGCTGAAGGCTTTCGTCACAGTGTCTCCTCAAGCGGCTGGCTCAGATGTTCACCCTTTTCCAGATTTCGTCATTCCAGAACGAATGAACGAGGGCTGGAGACAGCAGACATGGATCTCATGGATCATGCCAAGATCCTTCCAGTTAGTTCAACATATTTCCCAGGTCAGCGGTGGGACCTCGTTTCGTCTTTTTTGTTTTTCAGATGTGGTCTAGCTCAGTTTGCCGGACTGTGAAACCCGTCGAGATCGACCCTCTCTTTGACAGCGAACTCGTCTGGAAACGCTTGAGACATCGACGGCAGAGGTTGGTTGCAGCAAACACATTCGGTACACTTCGCCTCGGCGACGCAATTTCTTCATTTGAATTATGTGCAGTTAGATCGCTACCAACCAGACCAAAGAGCTCTCGTTTGCTCGATTCCTGTTCGTTCGCTGCCAGGAGCAACACAAGCAACTCTCGTATCTTTGACAACCGTCATTTTTTAAACTGCTGAGCAAGAGGCTAACTCGTCACTCGTTTCGCTTGACCACCGCCACGAGTAGGCGCGAATCGCAGTGCCACATGTATCCCGATATGGCTTGCCATATCGGGATACATGGATCCTTCATGGCTTGAGTGAGCCTTTCTTCACTTGGAGAAGGGTTTGTTTCCGCCGCATGCAAACAATCAGTCAGAGTTCGTTATGTGAACACTGTCGTAACCTTCCATAACTTTCCATCGACGCTTTGGCGTCGATACACTGAAAGTGAACAAGCTTCGACTAATGCCCTGATGGACAGTGGTGGTGAAGATGAAACAGCTTTAGGAGTCTGACGACACACACATTTTCGATTGCATGCACGAAAGTTGGAGACAACTCCACAGCTGTACGAATGCGATGCAAGTCAGTCGGCACTGACGCACTTCGGCGACCGGTATCTATCCAGACACCAAGATCTTCTGAAGTTCAGAAAAAGTTGGACAGTCCTGTGATGAAGCCGACAGCGAGAGCTCTGGCGTTTGAATCGTTTGAATCCATGTGCCGAAGACGTCTCTGCCAGAACACGGACGGAACGGTTGACAGAGGCCTCATGTGTGACTGTGCTGCTTTCCGATCGTATGCACTAGAAGCTAGTTTGGCCAGCCGGTAACTCGACCACTGTAGAGTAGGCAATACCGTGTTGTTGTGACTGGACTACTTCTGGAGAGCCCACGACATTCGCTCGTGTCCCGTTCAAGGACCCAGGCACACCGACGATAGATAACACGTGCCTTACAGCACGAACAAGTAAGTGGTGAAGTGAAGAGCGTGTACCAGTCAACGACCTGCTACTTTCAGTGCTTGCTGAATCGGGGAATATGAGCGTCGGACTTTCGAATGGAGTAATATTTTGGTAATGTAAGACATACGAGCAGCGCGTGACAGGGGGGGCCAATCAATCGATCTCGAGTCGTGGCAGTTTGTCCGGCGGAGACTTCGATGTGTCAATCAGCTCAGCGTTTCCTAAAAAATACTGTAAAGTCCACAATGTACTGCTCACTGTCAAAAACGTACTGACTTCTGGTTAACAGCGAACTGATTCAAATAAGAATTTGAGGCGTGTGTGGTGGCGTCAGGTTGGTGGTGTCGAAGTCTGCTGCTGCTGTGTGCGTGCGCCGTGCGCGGGTGAGCAAGTGCGTTTCATCGACGGCGCATACCTGGACGGCACAGCCTCTTACTGAAGGTGCTTAGGTAAGCTCGTCGCTACCGCGACGAGCTTGACCTTGTGGTTTGGTTGGTTGTCGTGTAGGTAAACCGCACGATAAACCGTCTTTTTGAATACAATGGGCGATGTACATAAAAGAAGCGAACGATCAGATACGAAAGGCTTGTGCCTTCCGCATTAGCAAATGACTCGGACGCTGTGCCTTCCGAAATACATGAGCTGCATCGAGTGCAGTGGGATGAGGTCCACGGCGCCAGAGCTCGCGCCTCTGATGACCTTCGCCACACAGAGCGCACGGAGCCGGCCGGTCTGGTCAGGAGCAAAAAAAGAAATTTGAAAAGGCTAAATAACGTAAATTCTAACGTGGATTATCCTTCATATCTTGATAGACCGTAATGCGCAACGATCCAATGCACAGAAACTTCAAAATTGGGTGTCTGCAAAAAACGGCGATTCGCCCAAAAAAAAACAATATTAAGAAGACAGAGATTCACTTCACTATGAAAAGACCAAAATGTGCGCACACACTTTGGCTCGGATTTCCTGTTTCAAGGATGTGCGCGATGAGCTGAAAGAGCTTCTTCTCGTGGTCTGGCAAGTTCCCCTTGCACTTGCTCAGCAGCGCCGCGAGGAGTCGCACGCGGACGAGAACAAACGCGTCGCCGCTGCCGCCGCCATTGTTTGAGAGTGCAT
>JAASGM010001022.1:0-10395 GCA_023334215.1 Globisporangium cystogenes | reverse complement strand
TGTCCCGGTCCCAACCAAAAGGACTAACAAAACGGGATCACAACCGTGAGGTACTGACTGACTGATTGAGCTAGGCGAAGCGTGTCCGGTGTGTGCGTGACCTAGTGTGTACTGCGTACCAGTGTGCCATTGACAAGAAGAAGGCTGCAATATCACAGTAGCCTTCATCTGCTTTATTAGGCTTCTCCCTGATCCTGCTGCTGTCGTACGCTCTCTTGAACATCGACTGCACCAGCTCACGCCTGTTGGCGGTTTTGGATGGCGCTCGCGCCTGCATTGCCGCCTTGAGCACTGTGTACTCCTCCTCCAGCGTCGTGAGTGTCGGCGTCGACGCGGGTTCACTTACGTCCCCTTCGTGCCCCTCACTCGTCTCGCTGTTCCCCTCGTCGTCGTGCCCCGTCATGCTCTCGTCGTCGTCCGCTTGGTGTGCTGCAGCCTCTCCGTGCTTACCGGCTGCCGCTCCCGCCTCAAGTGCTCCTTGCGGTTCAGCCTCGGGTTCTCCTTCTGGCCGTGCTTCCGCATGCGGTCCTCGCGGTGCTGCCTCCTCGCTTCTCTTGTCCTCCTCGCCGTGCTGGTCGCTTCGCTCACCTCCTCCGTCGTCCGGTGGCGCGGCGTGCTTGCCGCTCGTTCGTCCATGCTCCTTGACCTTGGCTCGTATACTGTAGCCAATATGTTTGCCCCTGCTCCTGCTCCAAATAGAGGCGTTTGGTACCTTCCACCCGAAACGCGCAGCCTGTACCTGGGCCTTGCGTGCTTGCGCTGAAATTCGGGATTGGGGTGGTAGCGTGACCAGATCGCTTCGAAGCGATCTTGAAAGAGCTGCAACCCGACGTCCTTGTAGAGAAGGCTGCAGTCCTCGATGTTCTTCCCGTTGGTGCCGCTCTCGCTGAAGTTCGCGGCTCCTGGTCGAATCAATGTGCGCAGAGTATGAGTACAATCACGAACACCGTGAGCAGCCTCTCAGAGATCATAACGGACCGTTCGTCCGGGCGACGCCGTCCAAGAGCAGCCACTTGAGGTGCATGAGCTCGTTGTTCGGGCTCAGTCGGACGAAGATGTTGCGCTGGGGGATGACAAAGATAGAGAGATCAGTAACTAAGGAAGGGAGAGCACGACAGCAAAGGACACAAAACCTGGTTATTCAGCATGCTGACGCGCGAGTGTTGCCTCCTCGACTCCCTTCCGTCCGCAATCACGCGTACTCTGACGCCGCGACTGGCCGCCTTAAGGATCTCGTTGACAATCTGTAGCAGCAGTAGACAGTGTTAGCTGTATACCAGAGCCTCGTCTCAAACCTCGCACAACTCCCACCTCCGCCGAGGTGATAATGTACATAGCGGCATCCAAGGTCTTCCTGGCTGCACGTATGAGTCAGATCAGGATATCTCTGCCGCGCCCTTTGTCCGCGAAGAAGCATGGCTCGCTACACAGCGCCTTGAGGTTGTCGCGCATTCGGTTCCACACGAGAGTAGGCGACACTGCAACACCAAACTCGTCGTAGAGCCGATCCACGAGTTCGGACGTTGTCTGCTTCCGCTCCGCCGCCCAATCCAATAGCGTGCGAGTCTGCGCCTCGTTTAGCCGCTTACTGCTCTTCTGTTGTGCTGGAGCGCTCCCCTCCTTCGCTCGCGCGCGGCTCAGGATCGACCGAAAGGAGTTCGGGTTGATCTTGGCTCGCCGCGCTGCGTCAGCGCTGTTCGCAACCTTGCCCTCCTCCATCAGGCGCCTTGCAATCGCGACGCGATCGGGCGAGATCCGCTGCCGCTTCTCCTTCTGTGCAGGCGGCGACCAGCGCTGCGGACGAGAAGCAGCGTCCTCCTGCTGCTTGCGCTTCCGTGTGATGAGGAAGCCGGTAGCACCAGCAGCAGCACCTTGAGGAAAGGAAGAGGCTGCCGCCATGGTCGCAGCAGCGACCGCAAGAACGTTGATGAGGGCATGGCCCTGGGCCGGCGCCATCGCGACGCGCTCGCAGCTCGCAGCTCGCAGCTCGCAGCTCGAAGTTTGTGGAAGTGGAAGAAGATAATTCTTCGTCACCTTTGGGGGTTGGAATTCCTCGGTTTAATTGTTTTGGTGGAATTTTCCCAAAGAATAGTGTTTTGGATAAAAACGTAATTTCAGTTTTGTATCCTGGTTAATTCGATAATATCTATATGGCTTTGGACTTTTTTGTCTGGTCAAAATGTTTAAAACACGGGAACATCGATGTTTAAAACAAAGCCGCACCTCGATTGCGACGCCAGTTTTCCGATACTGAAGCAATTTTTGGCTCGGATCTCGCGTTGCAATCAACGTGTGCTTTTCTTCAAGATCGTCGAAAAGCACACGTTGATTGCAACGCGAGATTCCGAGCCAAAAATTGCTTCAGTACAGTATCGGAAAACTGGCGTTGCAATCGAGGTACGCTCCTCAGAGGCCGCTAAAACGGGGGTGTCCTTGCCACCAAAAGTGTAAAAAAAGAGGTAAAACGGCCCTGAAAAAAGCTGCAATAGTGACGCATTCCTCTGCAAGAAGTCCGAAGCCCGACTCGAGTTGGCGGAAATACTTTTCTTAACCACAAAAAGCACTCGGTCGGTCGTTGGCGTCAACTCCTGCTCCTCCTGCCGCCGCGATCTGTACCTCGAGCGACGTCTACAGCTTGAAGTAGTTCCAGTAGCACTGGCCTCTCACACGAACAGCCCACGCACCATCCAACGACCAAGCATCCAACGACGTCGTTGCCAATCCAGATCCATTCTGCTCGCACTGCGTGGTGCGAGTTCCTCCGACATCGCTTCGCGCACGTACACAGTCAGCCGCGCCAGCGTCGTCCGCTGACAGGTGTCTTAGAACTTGCGGTAGGACGCGGGCGAGCGGCGGCGCTGCCACTGCTGCTCCGTCGTGCGCCAATGCGTCCACTTGAGCGCGTCGAGCGCCGCGAGCAGCTCCTTCTGGAGCTTCTCCTCGCCCAGGATCTTGTCCTTATCGGCCGCGTCCAGGTCCGCCACCTTGCGCAGGCGCTGCAGCGCCAGTCCGAGCGCGCCGTGGTGACGGTCGTGCAGCAGATTCACGTGCAAGAACGCGTTCGCCTCCACGTCCGCCCACTTCTGCAGCGCCGCGTACGCCGCGAGAAACTCGTCCCACTTGGCGGCGTCGCCCAGCGCGCGCGCCTTGCGGTTCAGCGCGTCCACGAGGATCTCCTTCTCCTTGTCCTTCTCCTTCTGCAGCTTCTTCTGCGCGGCGGGCTGGTCACCGGGCACCGACCGCGTGCCGAAGAACAGCGCTAGCTCGTCCTGCTTGATGAGCGCGAGCACGGCGTCCGCCGCCGCGGCCACATCGTTGAGTGCGTTCAGGCGGTCGCTCTCGGCGTCCACGTGGTGCAGCTTCGCCTGCACGACCGGGAGGTGCGCCGGGTACTGGTCCGCAAGGCGCTGCCACGCCGCCGCAAACTCCTTCTTGCCCGCGAGCTTGGTCACGCGCGCGAGCAGCAGGTCGCGCACGGCCTCGTTCGCGACCACCTCCTCGTCGCGCTCGTCCTTGGGCTCCTCCGGCTCGGGCTCCTTCACGGGCGTCGGCGCCGGCGGAATCACGTACGAGATGTCGAAGCCGCCGGGGCGACGCCCGCTGCCCTTGATCGTCCCGTTCTTCTTGCCGAAGTAGATCTTGCCCGAGAGGAGGTCGCCCGGCGCATGGCCTGCCGGCAGCTTGTCAAACGCCGGCTCGCCAACAAACACGGGCACGTACGTGTTCACCGGCAGGCTCTTGGAGTCGAGCGGCTTGCCGCCGAGCGCCACGTCGTCCTGGTGGCCGTACACCGACGCCGAGATCTCCTTGACCGTGTGGTCCAGGTGCAGCACCATCTGCTTGAGCTTCTCGAGCTTGCTGATGTCCTCGTGGCGCACCTGCGAGCGCACGACGAACGAACCCTTCTTGACCGCCACGCAGTCGCCGTAGGCGTCCGACATGCCGAGGAACTGCTTCTTGTCGTCGAAGACGAGCGAGATCTGGGACTCGAACGGCGACTCGTAGAGCCGGCCGGCGAGCAGCGGCAGGCGCGGACACACCTTCCCGGCCTCCTTCGTCGAGAACGGGTACGTGAGCACGAGCTCGTACACCTGGCGCTTGTCCGGGAACTGGTCGCGGCTCGAGCTGAGCGGTGCGATCTCGGCGCTCTTGGGGCGGATGCGCTGCGTCCACTTGGTGAAGCTCACGCTCGGCGCCAGCGTCTCCTTCTCGACCGAGCTCGAGAGCAGCACCTTGTGGGACTCCTCGCCGCCCGCGACCGCGATGCGCTGCTGGTCCGGCACGATGCCGTGGAAGCGCACCTCGACGTGCACGACCGAGTCGCCGAGCGCGCTCCAGAACTGCGCGAGGCACAGCTCGGACGTGAGCGCGCCGCGCAGGTCGAAGCTGTACTGCACCTCTTCGCCCGGACGCAGGAAGAACGCCTTGGAGAGCGACGACTCGCTCTGGCGCACGAACGGCTCGAACTGCATCACGTGGAACATGTAGAGCTTCCCGGCCGCGTTCGAGTCGCACGCACGCTCGCTGCCGTCGCTCTTGCGCGAGAGGATCACGTCCGCCCACGTCGTCCCCGCGGGCGGCGTGAAGAACCGACGCGAGATGTCGCCCGGCTGCAGCGCCTTGCTGTACGTCACCACGGACGGCGCCGCCTCGGGCTTGATGACCGTCACGGGGATGCGGAACACCGGCCCGCGCGCCTCGTTGCTCGCGTCGAACGCCTCGATCTCGCCCGCGCTCACGCCCGCCGGCAGATTCTTGGTGTTCACGAGCACCTTGAAGCCGCGGCCCTCGTGCATGAGCGCGAGGTTGCGGCCGACGTCGATCCAGCGCGCCGACGGCATGAGCTTCACGTGCATCTCGAAGCGCACCTTGTCCTCCGGCGCCGCGAGCTTGTGGAACACCGGCGTGACCTGCACGGTCACCTCGGTCGCGTCGTGCACGAAGTCCACGGCGTCGCGCAGGAAGACGCCGCGCGCCTTGCCGTCCGCGCCGCACGCCGCCTTCACCGCGTAGTGCAGCGGGAACTGGCGCGAGCCGTCGAACGCGTTGCCGTGGCGCGCGAGGTACTCGTACGCCGGCAGCACCTGGATGAGCCCGCGGCCCTGCGCGAAGACCTCGACGTTCGGGAGCTTCACCGCAGTCTTCTCGAGCGCGCGCTTGATCGAGTACGGCGTGTACGCGATCTGCTCCGCCTTGAGCGCGCTCACGAGCAGCGCGATGTTGCCGGCGCAGTTGGGCGACGACATGGACGTGCCGTTCATGAGCTGCTTCTTGTTGAGCGTCCAGTTGGGCACCGGCGCGATCGCGGCGCCCGGCGCGCACACGTCCACGCCCATGTCGCCGTCGAACGTCGGGCCGCGCGACGACCACGTGTACGCGATGCCCTCGAGGTCGTTCTCGCGCATGATGTACTCGGCGTCCATCATCTTGGGCGACACGTACGCGCCGACGCCGATCATGGCCGACGTCGTGCCGCCGGGCGCGCCGACCGTGCCGAGCGCCGGCCCGTTGTTGCCCGCGCTCGTGACAAACACGACGTTGTGCTGGTCCACGAGCTCGTTCGCGAGCTCCACGACGCGGCCGTAGTTGTGCTCGGACGCGTACTCGCCGTAGCTCATGTTGACGATGTCGGCCTTGGCCTCGATGACCGCGAGGATCGCGCGCGAGAGCGCCGTGGACGTCTCCATGCTGCCGAGGCGGCCGTCGCCGATCTTGACCGCGATGATCTGCGCGCCGGGCGCCACGCCGTTGCACTCGGGCTGCTCCGGGTGGTACGCGGCGACGATGCCCGCGACGTGCGTGCCGTGCGCGCCGACGTCGTTCACGATGCTCAGCGTGTTGCCGTCGTCGTAGATGTTGAGCGCGTAGTTGAGCTGCGACTCGGTCGAGAACGTCGCGTACTGGCGCTCGATCTTGTAGTTGGTGAGCGCCGCGGCGCCCGTGAAGTCGCCGCGCTCGCTCGTGTCCACGGCGGCGCGCCAGTTGGTGCCGTCGAAGAACACGACGACGTCGTAGATCGGCCCCGGGTCCTCGTAGCTCTTGGCGAGCTCGTCGAGCTGCGCGAGGCGCGCCTGCAGGTCCTTCTTGGCCCGCAGCGCCGCCGCGTCGCTCGTGGTGGCTGCGTGCGCCTTGCCCCAAGCCACAAGCGCGCTCTGCGCCTCGTTGACGGCGTCGCGCTGCGCGACGTCGAACTTCTCCTTGCGCTCCTTCTTGAGGCGCGCGACGAGCTGCCCCGGGAAGAGGTGGAACGCGGCGACCGAGCCGACGTGGTACTTGCCGTCGGCGCTCGCCGGCCACGCGGCGTCGAGCGTGAGCGTGCGGCCGCCGGCGAGCGCGAGCGTCTTGCCGCCGTCCGCGGAGGCGACGACGAGCGACGTGTCGACGTCGCCGGCGCCCGTGGCGTCCACGATGTCAATGACCTTGGGGCGCCCGTCCGGCGTGGTCTGTAGGCCGATGGCGCCCGGGTCCACGCCCGTGTCGAAGATCGCGACCACGGCGCCGCGGCCGTCGCGCGACGGGTGCAGCTCGAGGAACGCGCGCGCGAGCGTCTCCTCCTTAGGCAGGAGCGACGCGGTGGGGAACGCCTTCATGCTGCTCGTGGCGCTGGAGGGAATGGCGCTGCTGCTGCTGCTGGCGAGCGCGGGGCGAGTGCGGAGGAGCTGCTGGCGCGGAGCTGCTGCGAATCGCCGAATGAGCATCGAACGAAGCCGCTTAGTGCGAGAATGAATGACACGAAGATTTTTGACACGCATGCGAGCCTATTTTAATATTTTACCCAAACCTTACGGTTGTTTTGTCAATTAGAAGATTTTCGATGACGCATCATCAGAATATAGTGACTGAAAGAAGTGTGTTCAATTAGTGTCGACATACAAAGAGCAAATCACTTTTGAATAGGGACAAATCGACCGACACGATGGCTCCACGCGCGCCAGCCCTTACAACGCAACACCCCCATTCATATAAATCTGTCACAGCAGGATCAGGGTCGGGCGAGTTTTAAAGAGCAATAGAACGGCGAAACACGTCGAACTTAGAGTTTGCAGCGCGTTGGTATCCTGTGCACAGTCAGTTTATATTACCTAAAACGTAGTGCTACTCCTATTTCAGATTTTCGTTGCCCATCCCCCCATTCTTCTGCGAATTTACATTTTACAGAGAGATTCGCCGTGTATAAAGGTTTGTATTGAATGTATAGATTCATACTAAACAGGAATTAAAGCTACCTCTTACGATGTGATATGCTAGTTACAAAGGCTCAGATAGGGGCCAGTAAACGAAGCGTGTTGTAGACGAGCTTGTTGCACTTCAAGATGTGTGGACATCCTTGCTTCCCCTTGTTCATTGTCGACGAATATGTGCGCGCCACGTATAACAGACTCGACATGTGAGGCAGGAAGCCACTACTGGGCAGTTGCAGTTGTTATTTGTTATAGGTCACAAACTGGCCAAGCACCGATTTGCAGTCAGTCATTTTATGTTAGATCATACATACCTATATAACATTTTACCAATAATACCGAACATACCATTTTACCAATAATACCTTTGTATTATTGGTAAAATGTTATGTTTCGTTAAAATTCACATTCTGCGCTAAAACTAAACTGAAAAAAAGCGTGCATTTTGTGATATTTGCATATTCTGTGTTTACCTTTCGCTCGTGTGTTTGTTTGTACTTAATGCGAGATTCGAGGCAAAATGCGTAATCAACACATGTCATTGTAATACACAAACAAAATGGGGAACTCAGGCGGGGTCCGTGCAAGTGTGTAATCAGCGCTCTGTCGCCGGCCCACCTGTAGGCACGCTGTCCTATGCTTTGCTCGGCGGCAGCACAGCTTGAGTGGCGCGTTCGGCAGAACACTTAATTGGGGTACAATGCCAAATTGGGGTATTTAACATGTCAATACTAATCGTTCTCCTAAACGTCGGTTCGGGTGCCAACTGTAATTGTGTGTGTTGTGTTCTTTTATTTAGCCTAGTGCTAAACATTTGTTTTTGTGCTAATTCATCGCCCTTCATGGCAAAATAAACACTTGCCGTGTGCTCGAGTCGTCGTTTGTCATACTAATAGTATTTCATGCAATAAGAACGTGTCGTGTGCTAAATTGTGTGTAATCGTGTGCCTGCACATTGTAACACAGTGCACGATGTGTCTATTTGTCACTCGAGGCGCGAATGTTGAAGTATCACGCTCTAAAATGAAATATGTGAAGGTAAAACATTCATAATTTTAGAAACTTTGGTTGTACGTGAAGGTAAATTATAAAAATAATGACAGACAGACGGACCGACAGACAGTCATGTTACTATATTACGGGGTAGATTTCTCTCTATTTTACCCGTCTTATGGGATTGATGCCAAATATATAAATATAAGTTTCCGTTTGAGGACATATTTTGTAGCACCCAATCTGTGAGTCAACCATACATGTGACCAAACGATACAATGCGAATACGACTTCGCGAGGGCTCAAACTTGGGGCTCGACAGATCTCGCAATCGCCTGCTTCGTACTGCAAAAATCCCACAGGCCAAGCAAAACAAAAGTTGTCGATTTGTTATCAACACAGCTTAATCATCAATCACTGTAGAAGGGTACGATTTTATAGGGCGGTCTTATGCGGATGTCTATATCTATATCTCTGGCGGTCTTGCCTCGGTTTCACAGAAAGTACACCAAACAATAGCATCTTATCGGTTGTGAGTCGATGGCAAATCATGTTAGTCAGCAAGCGCGTGTTAACACTCGTGCTGACAGCTCTTGGCATATCGCTGCGGATCGACTTGGTAGTCGAGCAGCGACTGCAGCCCAAGGTGAACCCTTGGTGCGCTCGAACCGCACGATCTCGAGCTCGAGCTCGGTAAGCGGCGAGCGACTGTCGAGTCCAGGAGTTAGGAAGTTCCGCCACCTGCACGTGCGCACGCTGCAAAGTCAATAGTGTGAGACCAACAGCTTAGATAACGGACTCACCGCCAGAGACACTGGTCTGCCGTGCGGCAACAGAGCTGCGCGGCTTGAGTCGACATGACTCCGCTGGGGCCGAACGACCCTCATCAGCGACGCACTTGCGGATGAGGAAGTCATCGAGCCCCGGTCGCGCTATCGCCCTTGAGCGAACCCGATGGGCTCCTCAAAAACCGAACTAAACCGGTAGTTAGCTAGGTCGAGCTGCTCCGGCACGAGCCCGCGGACCATCCACGCGAACGACCGCGCGAACACGACGACACGGTAGTCACCTTCTTGTGTTGACAGGCATTCGCGATTAGACTTGACACCGGCGTCAGTGGTGTTGGTGATAGTTCAGCAACAGCGACAGAACGCGTTAGTTCATACATAATACAGACACAGCACAAGCGCCTGCGAGTTCGTCAACACAACCTCACGCTGGATATGAAGCAGCCACCGCGCACGCCAATCTAGATAATATATATATTATAGAACATCGTATCAACAGCAAATATATTAAGGTAACTGATACTGCGGTGATATTTCATGTCGAAAGCAGCATGAGCAAACACACTAACAGACATCAACGTTGGTCAGCATGTATACAGATACGTGCAGCGTATTCTTTGCGCGCCGAAGCAACGCAAGAAAACGCTGCAGCACCACCTTCCGCTCCTTCGCGCTCCCGTCGAAGCACAATGTGTAACGGAGTCACCGTACACATCCAAGTAGGTACGAACCTAGTTTCACCTCGGTACGTTCCTATTTGAACACCTCTAGGACATCCTCCCTAGTCGGGGAATGGGTGGATGTCGTGAAGATAGGTTTCACTCTATTACATCACTATCAGGCTAAAACACCATAAAAATAAACTCAGAGTTGAAAAACCAAGCTTCCTCACAAGCATCTTGTAAACTAAAGCCACGAGTGCCTCGCCCCGTGACACAATGTGCCGAGGTCGCGACCCAGATCGTGCACCAGTCGTCCACGTCTTCCTTTCTCTCCTCGCCTTCTTGTGTATCGCGCCCGGGAGGTGTGTCCTGTGACTGTGTCGTGGCCTGCTCAAGCAAAAGAGAAGCGAACGTTTCGCCTTGCTAGGCCAGCTGGGCTCGGAGCCCGCGCACACGCTTGCCGAGCGCGTTGCTGCTGACGCCGGAGGATGCGACGGCGTCGACCAACGGCCACCGCATCCTTCGATCGGCGAGAGCGACCATCACGGCGACCGCGACCACGACCTGGAGGCTGATCGCCTTAGCATCAGCGCTGACGCGCCTCTGTCGCTCGGATAGCCGAAAGCTGTCTGGCGCGGTTGCTTTGGCAGGAGAGCGTCGCTGGGCGCGGGGGGGGGGGGGGGGGGGGGGGGGGGGGGGGGGGGGGGGGGGGGGGGGGGGGGGGGGGGGGGGGGGGGGGGGGGGGGGGGGGGGGGGGGGGGGGGGGGGGGG
>JAASGM010001021.1:0-10401 GCA_023334215.1 Globisporangium cystogenes | reverse complement strand
CTGTGCTTCAGACCTTCAGACACCAGGACGCCCGCGAGAGTGGTGTGGTGTGCGGTGCCGTTCCTGTGTTCAAGTGTGTCGTGCGGGACAGGAGGTGGATACTGGCGGCCGTCTGGGATCGTTGCAGTGTTGGATTCGTCCTCTAGATTTATTTGAGACCAAATTTTAGGCAGCTTAGATCTATGATTGTTCTAAATCTATGAACAATGGCCTTTCCAAAAATACTTCCCGTGTGCACGGTGTTTGAATGAGAAGCACTTTGACAGCACGCTGCGAATGCTTGACGCACACCTGAGCGACATCCCCACACTCGAGCAACGGCGCGGGTGCTCAGCGTCGCCTTCGCGTCGAGGGCCGTCCTTCCGCTAACAGCGCCGGATGTCTGTCAAAAATGCCTGTCAGCTGTGGGGTTCGAACCCACGCGTTCGAAAACATTACGGCCTAAACGTAACCCCTTAGACCACTCGGGCAAACTGACGACGACAGTGACGCAATCTTCCACTTCGACACAAACGTACTCGCCCTCCGAAGAGCTCATCTGCCGCTGCCGACACAATGCAAGCGAGTCCACCGCATGTCGAAGCGCTCGAGTGCCGCCGCCGCCGTTGCCGCCACAGAGGCCGCCGCGCGCAAGAAGCGGTCAGTGGACGCTCAACGACGCCGACGCCCGACCTCTCTACCTCACATACACTCACTCACTCACGCGCTCACGCACAGCAAGCTCGCCCATCACGACGACAGTGACGCGCTCGCTGCCGCCCAGCGCCACCTCGGCCGCCGACTGCGCGCCGCCGCCGAGAGCCGCGCGGCCGCCGCGGTCGTCGTCGTGCGGCTACGAGCGCAGCGGCGGCGCCTCCGCGTGGCCGCGCAGACGAGGCGGCCGCTCGCCCGCGCGCTGGCGCTCGCAGCACTCGCTCACCAGTTGCAGGCGACGCTCGAGCTGCCGCAGACGAGACGCAGCCTGCAGCCCCGCGCGCTCGGCCGCGTGCGCCGCCGACTACACGCCGCAGTGGCGCGCGCAGCTCGCCTTCCGAGGGTGGAGAAGCGCGCGCAGCTGCTCTCGCGCGAGCTGCAGGCGCTGGCGACGCGCGCACTCGACCTCCCGGCGCGCAAGTCGGCGGCGGAGCAGCAACAGCTGGAGGCCGAGCGGCGGCGGCCGCTGCTGGCGCTGGCAGCGCACCAGTGGGTGCCGCCGACGCTCTGGCGCATCTGCGAGAGCGTCGAGCGCGCGCACCGGCGGCGAATCGCCGACGACCTCGACGACGCGAGCGACAGCGACAGCGACGGCAGCGGCGCAGACGAGAGCGACGCACCCGCACCGAGCGCCGAGCTGCTGGAGTGCGTGCGCGGACTCGTGGAGCGCATGCGCGACCTGAACCCGTTCAGCTGCCTGCACGTGCTCTTCCAGCCGCCGCCGCCCGGCGAGAGCGAGCGCGCGCGCCGGTGGCGCGTGGCACCGGGCGAGAACGTGACGCGCGTGGCCAACTCGCTGCGGCCGGCGCTCGCGCGCCTGCACCAGCTCGCGTTCTGGCTCGAGAGCCCGCGGCGGCCGGACGAGAGCATCGTGTTCTGCGAGCGTGAGTTCAACGCCCTCGTGCGCACGGTGCGCGAGTTCAGCACGCACTTCCACTACGTGCTGCTCTTCCTCTACGCCGTGGCCATGGGCCGCGCGGACGCGAACGACGTCACGCCCGCCTCGGTGCTGCGCCAGGTCGCAGCGCACGTGCGGAGTCGCGATGCACACGCCGCGTACGGGCTCAGCGCGACGCTCGTGGTCGCGGACCCGCTCGTGCGCCAGTCGCACGCGTTCTTCCCGGAGGTGCTCGTGGTGCTGGACGCGTGGCGCCTGTGCGACGCGGGCGACGCGCGCGCGTTCGGCTTCGCGCCGGGCGAGAGCCCCGAGGCGTTCGTCGTGGACCTCGCGCACCACGAGCGGCGGCCCCAGCGCGTGCTCGCGGAGCTCGCGGGGCTCCTCAAGGACGTCTTCCACACGTGGCGCCGCTCGCACCTCGGACTCCACAAGTTCGGCGGCATCGAGATCCACGAGCTCGGGGAGCTCGAGCGGCTTGTCAAGACGCGGCTGCGCGCCGCGGAGGAGCTGCTCTACAAGCAGAACGTGGCCGCGTGGGTCTGTCGGCGGCGGCAGAGCGGCGACGACCGCCTCCTGCACGACGTGCAGCTCATGGCGCCGCCGAGAGCGGACGAGGTGAAGGAGAGCGAGAAGGTGACGTCAGCAGCGCCAGCGCCGCCGGTCGAGAGCGAAAATGTCGACCCGCAGCAGCCCCAGCAGCCCCAGCAGCCCCAGCAGCCCCAGCAGCCCCAGGAACTCGAGGCGATGCAGGACCGACACTCAGAGGAGGCAACGGCCGTGAGTGATGATCAAGGAGACGCTGGTGAAGGTCTGTTGCGGCGGCGGCGGCAGCAGCATCCAGCGAATTGCGGCCGCTTCCGCGCGCCGGGCGTGCTGGTGCTGGCGAAGCCCGTGGCGGCGGAGCAGCCGTCACGGAGCAGCCCATCGAGCGCCGAAGCCGACGGCAGCGCAGAGTCCGAGCCGCCGCGCAGCCCTCGGTACCGCGAGCCCGTGCTGCTCGAGGCCATCTACGCGTGGGGCGACGGCGACATCGACGCGAACGAGCAGGAGACCGAGCGCATCTACGAGCTCCAGGAGCAGCTGCTGACGCTGCGCGACAAGCTGTCGCTCGACGCGGCGCTGCAGGACGTGAACAGCTCGTGGCTCGCGCGCCAGCTGCCCAAGCGTCCGCGCCGCGGGCTCGCGCTGCTCTCGAGCGCGCACCGGCTGCTGCTGCGCGCGCGCGCCGCCGTGCGCGACGCCGAGACGGTCGCGCTGCACGGCGCGGCGGAGGCGCTGATCTGCCAGCCGTCGCTGCGGGAGGCGGCGAGCGCGTCGGAAACGGGGGCCACTGCTGTTGGTGACGCTGACGACGACGACATGCGCGCGGAGCTGCGGGAGCTGCGCGCGACGGTCGCGGCCGCGCGCCACGTGGTCGCCGAGCTGCGCAAGAGCTACGGCGGCCAGCGGTCGACCGCGTGGGCGGCGCACCTGGCGTTCTTCGCGCAGACGAGCAGGCAGCTGCTGGAGGTCGCGGCCGAGCGGGTGGAGACGGCGGCGGCCGAGCGGCCGGGCGAGAGCGACGCCGCCGCACAGCAGCAGCAGCCACCGCCGCCAGCAGCGTCTCGGACCCTCAAGCGCTTGGAAGTTGCGTCCGCTGAGCTCCGAGGCGACGGCGACGCGCAGCAGCAGCCGGGCGAGCAGCTCGTCGAGGTCGCCGCAAGCTCGTGACTAGCGGCGCTTATGCAGCACGAGTGTCTTCTACTTGGAGAGTGATGGTCATCGCATGACGCTTGGGGCTATATTTGCAAATAAATATAGAAGTTGCACTATATCTGCAATTTCTCGTCCATCTTTCGCGATCCACTTCCCTATCGGTTTTTCGATAGTGAAAAAACCAATTCAATCGCGCAGATCGATCGCCGCCGCCACCAGCAGCGCTTCCTCCTGCTCTCGACGATGGCGCGGGACTCGCGCTCGCCGTCGCCGGCGGCACGTCAGGCGGGACTCGAGCTGCGCGTCGACAACCTCACGCGGTGCGTCACGCGCGTCTCCGTCGCCAGCGGCAGCTGCGTCACGCGCTCCCTCGTCCCCTCACGTCCGTTGCGTCATCATGCGCAGCAACGTGAACGCCGACCACGTGCGCGAGATCTTCGGCAAGTTCGGCGCCGTCGCGGCCGTGGAGCTGCGCGCGGCCGCCGGCGCCGCGTTCGTGGACTTCAAGAGCCACGCGGACGCCGAGAAGGCGCGCGACCACATGCACGACGGCTGGGTGGACGGCCGCCAGGTGCGCGTGCGATTCGTCAACAAGAGCGACGAGCGCCGCGGCGCGCGGGACAGCGGTGCGTTTTTGTTCATGCTGAGAGACAAGCGCAGACGAACGTTCCGACTGACGCGCGGGTGGCGCCGCAGGACGGGAGGCGAGCAGGCGCTCGGCGTCGCCGCGCGGCCGCCGCGTGGCGCTCGGCTCGTCACCGCGGACCCGCTCGCCTGCTGCTCGGGGCGGCGGCAGCAACCGCGCTCGGTGCGTCTCGCTCTCTCGGGTGCGCAGTGGCTGGTGCCGCGGCGCTGCTGACGCTGCGTCGTGGTCCTCCCCGTCCGTCCATCCGTCCAGGTCGCCGCTCGGCCGTCGCGGCGGCGACGCGCAGCGCCGCTCTCCGCCGTTCCGGGGCCGCGGGCCGCCGCCGCGCCGGGCGCCGTCTCCGTTCCGCGGCCGGAGCCGCAGCCCGGGCAACAACCGGCGCGGCGGCTGGCGGCCGCGCTCGCGCTCGCCTGCGTTCCGGCGGCGCGCGCCGTCGCCGTTCCGAGGCGGCCGCCGCGGCGCGAGTCCGTCGCCGTTCCGCCACCGAGGACGCCGGTCCCCGAGCGTGGGGCGTCGCGGCCGCCGGTCGCCGAGTGTGGGCCGCCGCGGCCGCCGGTCCAGTCGCAGCGCCAGTCGCAGCCGGAGCGCGCGCCGGTCGCGCAGCTCGAGTCGGAGCTACAGCCGCAGCCGCAGCTTCAGCAGTCGGAGCCGCAGTCGGTCCCCCAAGCGCTCGCGTCGGCGCAGCTTCAGCGGCAGCCGCAGCCGGAGCTTCAGCCGTAGCAGCCGCAGCCGCAGCGGCTCCCGCAGTGCGAGTCGCAGCCGCAGCGCGAGCGTCCGCAAGGACTCGTCCGGGCGGAAGTGACGAACGCATTCCGGAGGTGACGAACGGAGCCGCAGACGCCCAGCAGACGACAACGAACGAACGAACGAGCGCCGCCGTCCACCGCAGTTCGAAGGTTCGTTGTTCTATGATCCCCCACATGCATCCAAGCAGCTCTCGCGCTCGCTCGTTCTCTCGCGCTCTCTCTCTCGTTCGTCTCAGTCGTACATCATCACCATCACCATCATCACCAGCCGCCGTCTTCTCCACCACTGCAACTCACGGCTACGCCGACATCTGCCGGCCCAGCTTCGGCGCTGACGCCGTGTACCGTCGGACGCGGTGGAGCGGCGGCCGCTGCTGGCCAGCGTCGCCCGAGTGCGGCGTGCCGCTGCCGTCGTCGAAGCCGAGCTGAGCGGCGTCGCTGCCAGACGCCCCGCGCGGCGTCCCGAGTCCGCCGGCGGTGCTCGCGCCGGCGTTTCCTGACCCGAGGCGCTGGCGAGCGAACGAGTGGCGCGCGCCGCGGAAGATGTTGCCCGTCGAGTGCAGGCGCTCGCGGCCACGCGGCGCCGCCACCACCCCGCCGCTGCCCGCCGCCGCGTCCGCGTCCGGCAGCCCCTGGAACGCCATGGACCCGCGACTCGCGTGGCGCTCGAACAGCGTGCGCGCGTCGGTTTCGTGGCTGTTGTACCGCTCCGTGGCCATGAACGACTCGACCATGACGCTCTCGGCGTCGTAGCTGAAGGCGCTGCCGCGCGACACGGACCTGCGCAGCCCCTGGCGCGCCGCCACCGGCCGCGCCGGCACCATGTGGATCTGCCCGGCGCCGGCGGCCACGGCGAACTTGAGCGCCTCACGCGTCGACGCCGAGGGCACCGACGGCTGGCGGGCCTCGAAGCGCGCCTCGACGTCGTCGCTCGGGATCTTCTCGGCGGGTGGGAACGCCAGGAGCTGGTCGGCGAACCGGTCGAGCCCGAACGCGTGGACCTCCTGCGCCAGGTGCTTGTAGGACGGGCGGAAGGCGCGCAGGTAGCCCTTCCAGAGGAAGTCGCGTGAGAGCGCCGTGAACGTCAGCAGCGGCACGAGCAGCCAGAAGACTTGGACGCCGAACGAGTTGGAGAAGACGCCGTTCCAGTACGCCGAGCTGACCGAGTTGCCGCTCGAGATGACCGCCGCCGTGACGACCCAGAGCGACGCCGAGCAGGCGTAGATCGCGAGGTGGACCGCCCACCACATCTGCTGGTGCAGGCAGAGCTTGAGCGTCACGACGAGCAGCACGATCGAGAACGCCGTGCAGCCGTAGACCCACATCGTCGGCGTGTCGCCGCTCGCCGTGAGGTACCGCATGCCGTAGAGCGTGCCGAAACTGATGACGAGCGACTCCCAGACGCACGACGAGATCCAGGCCCAGACGATCTTGGTGTTGAAGTGGCTGTTCTCCTGCCCGATGCGGTAGAGCAGCGGGTAGCTGTGTGCCAGGTGCGCCGGCACGTCCTGCTCGAGCGTGCTGACGAGCACGATCGGGAGCGCCGTGAAGAGCAGGTTGTAGCCCTGGAGGCCCCACTCGAGGAAGAACTTCTGGCCCGAGAAGCCCGTGAAGATCATGTACCAGAACTGCGTCAGGTTCATCATGACGTTCTTGTAGAAGATGTAGAGGATGAGCTTGCCCATGCGCACGTAGTTCCAGCGCCCGTGCACGAGCAGCAGGCGCGAGAGGAAGCGGAACTGCGCGATCGCGTAGTCCGACGAGTTGGCCGCCTGCATGCCCTCCTGCCCCGAGATGCCCACGCCCACGTGCGCCGCCTGGATCATCGACACGTCGTTCGCGCCGTCGCCGATCGCCAGCGTGCGCACGTCCGGGTTGTTGTCGCGCACGAGCCGCACGAGCTGCGCCTTCTGCGCGGGCGACACGCGGCACGCGATCACCGCCACGCATTTCTCCGCGACGCTCAAGAGCAGCTCCGGGCACTCCTCGAGCGCGACCTCGAGCGTCTCGCCGTCGATCACGAGCCCGAGCTCCTCCTGCGTCGAGTTGATCACCGCGATGCTCTCGATGCGCGTCAGCGGCCGCTGGTCCTCCGACTCGGTGCTCGTCGTCGTCGGGGTGCTGGCGGCGTCGCGGTCGCGGCGGCGCGCGTGCTTCGTCCCGGACGCGCTGCTGCTGCTGCACTCGCCGCTCGCGTCGACGTTCGCGCGCGCCGTGCTGAACCGCGCGAGCTCCTCCTTGATCGCCTCGAGGTCCGGGTGCGTGTCCGCCGAGATCACGACGCGCTCGACGTCCGGCGTGAGCAGGCGGCACGCGAAGCCGATGTTGATCGCCGTCTCCTCCTTGTCGCCCGTGAGCATCCAGATCTTGATCGACGCCTGCCGCAGCTTGTGGATCGTGTCCGGCACCTCCGCCTGCAGGCGGTCCTCGATCGCGGTCGCGCCGAGGATCTCGAGGCCCACCTCGATCTCCTCCATGAGCCGGTCGATGTCGTTCTTCTCGCCCAGGCGCCGCAGCTCGATCTGCCGCATGTCGTTGATCGCGCAGCGGTACCGCGCGACCCAGCCGGCGAAGAACGCCTCGTCCACGTCGGCCTCGGCGATCACGAGCGTGCGCAGCCCCTCGGACGCGAACGTCTCCATGTCCTGCAGCGTCTTGTGGCGCATCTGGAGCACGCGCGGGTCTGTCGACGCCCGCAGGCGCTCGTACATGACCGTGTCAGCGCCCTTGCACAGCAGCTTGAGCTTCCCGTCGGGCATCTTGGCGATCACCGACATGCGCTTGCGCGTGCTGTTGAACTCGAGCACCTCGAGCACCTGGTACGCGCCGACCGGGTTGCCCGCCACGGGCTGCGCCGCGGTCGCCGCGTCCTGGTCGTTCAGGCACGAGCAGTACTCGACCATCGCCTTGCCCGGCGACCGCGCCACGAACTTGTAGCCAAAGCACGCGGCGGCGGCGACGAGCGCCTGCTCGTCGGGCGACGACGCGCTCAGCCGCAGGCTCCCGTCCGACGCGCGCTCGGGCATCACCGTGTGGCAGATGCCCAGGTGCTCGAAGAACAGGCTGATCTTCTCGGCCTGCGTGCTGCCCTCGCGGGAGAGCGCGTCGAAGATCGCGTCGTCCTGGTAGTTGACGAACGGCGCCTTGACGACGCGGTGCGCGTACCGCGAGGCGTTGAGCGACTCGTCCTCGCGCTCCTCCATGATCGCGACGCCGCCGCCGCCGTCGCGCGCGGACGACGACTGCTCGGCCTGCTGGCGCTTCTTGGCGGCGATGCCGACCTCGGTCTCGCCCATGCCGTACGCGACGCCGTTGACCGAGCACTTGCGGAACTCCATGATGTTGCACGTGAGCGTGCCCGTCTTGTCGCTGAAGATGTAGTCGATCTGCCCGAGCTCTTCGTTCAGCGACATGGTGCGCACCTGGAACGGCGTGTCCGACTCGGCGTGGTACATCTCGAGGTCGTTGTTCATGAAGTACGCTTGCATGAACTTGACCGACGTCATGCTGACGTAGAGCGACACGGGGATGAACGAGTTGAGCAGCAGGAAGTAGTACAGCACCATGATCATGAAGTTGCCCACGGGCTGCTTCACCGCCGTGGCGTGGCGGTCGTACAGATACCACGCCTTCTCGAGCGGCTCGTCGCTCAGGTTCATCTGGTTCCACACGGTCGACGCGATCGCGCCCGTGAGGCAGAGCACGACCATGAGCGCGCAGATGTAGAGGATCTGCTGGTTCAGCCGCCGCTCCATGTTGCTCCACTTGAGCGGCGTGGTCGACGACGCCATCATGATCTTCGTGTCCGGGCCTGTGTTGACCACGAGGCCGTAGATGAACTCCGTGTTGCGCAGCGTCGAGCCGCGCAGCACGATCGCGTTCGCCGAGATCGCCTCCTTCGTCCCGTCCTGGAGCGTCAGCGAGCCGTTGAACCGGTGGATCGCGTTGTTCGGCGTCTCGCACACGACGACGCCGGCGAGGTCCGCGACCTGCGCGTCCGACAGCAGCGTCGTGTACGTGCTCTCGACACCCTGGCGCAGCTTGAGGTTCGTCTCGCCGTCCAGCGACTTGGTCTCGACGTAGCAGATGCCTGCCGGGTTGGCCGGGTCCGGCTCGCACGCGCCGAGGATCACGAGGTCGGCGGGCACGGCCTCGCGGTTGTGCAGCTTGACGACGTCGCCGACGCGCAGGTGGTGCCACTTGGCCGGCTCGAACGCGCGCGCGTGGGGCGCGTAGCGTAGGCACGGGAGCTCGTTCGCGATGTGGTCGGCCTTGTGGCGCTTGTAGTCCTCGAGGCACGCGAAGAACATGTCGATGAGCACGATGATCGAGAGCGCCGGGAGCGACGCCGGGAAGCCGCCCGTGTTGGAGATCGGCTTGATCGTTTGCATGACCGAGATGACGAGGAAGTAGGCGTTCGCGAGCTTCTTGAACTCGTAGAAGAGCAGCTTCGGCACGAAGTTGTACACCGTGAAGCGCGACGTCACCACCTGGTTGCTGCAGTACCCGAGCGCCGCGTTCTCCTCCGGCGCGTTCAGGTACACGTACCGGTACGCTTCCTCTTCCTCCTCTGCTTGGTCCGCATCATCTGCCTGTTCTGCATCATCATCTTCCTGCGGATCGCCGTCCCGCGGCTGCGTCGGCGGCCGGTTGCCGCCCTTGCGGCCGTCGCTCTCGCGCTCTTCCTCGTCGCCTCGCGCCTCGCA
Source organism: Globisporangium cystogenes (assembly GCA_023334215.1). Classification (NCBI taxonomy): domain Eukaryota; phylum Oomycota; class Peronosporomycetes; order Pythiales; family Pythiaceae; genus Globisporangium; species Globisporangium cystogenes. Next base: position 1,017 of record JAASGM010001021.1, on the reverse strand, counting down.
GATCTGGTCGAGCGGCCGCTTGCCGCGCGCCCGCGGGCTCTCGGCCACGATCGCGTCCACCAACTCGCGCTCGAACGCGCTGCCGAGCGCGTCAGCGGCGTCGTCGCTGTCGGCGTCATCAGTCGCCGCCTTGCGCGCCGCCGTCGGCGGACTCTTGAGCGTGAACGCGCCGTCTGCTGCCTGCGGCTGCGGTTGTGCCTGTGAAGGCGACGGCGCAGGCGCAGGCGTCACGCGCGGCGTCTCCGCCAGCAGCACGTACGCGCCGTCGGCCGCGCTCTCGCCCTCCATGAGCCGCCGCCGTCCGTTATCACACGGGTTACTCTCGAGGGTTACGCGCTGCCTCCGCGCACGCTCCCCAGTTCACGAGCGCAGCAGCAGCAGCGGTGGTGGCGATGAAGAGAGCGAGCAAGAGAGCGAAAGCGCGACGGAGGGTTACGTTACGTCGACGCCAGCTCTTCGCTCGTTCGCTTGATCACCTGCTGGCAGATTGTGGTCTGACGTCGTTTGTCGCTGCGCTTCGCGGCGCGGTCTTAATTTTCAGACTTGGCGTTTGTATGAAGATGAGACGAAGGGGACAAAATTAAGTGTAAAAAAGAACGACATGGCGGCATAACTGTGCACTTTATGGATGACAATACTGGCTGCCACACTGAAAATTTGGCAAATCTCTTAGACGACTGCATATTATGCAAAGAAACTGTGACCTTGTTCGTGAAAACCTGGAGCGCTCGAACTCCTCCGAACTCGGTCGCGCTTGCGCTCTCGAGCTCCGCCTGCAGACTCGAGCGCGGACTCAACACGTCCGTAGCAGACACACACACGATCCATCCACGCAGCAGCGAACGCGGTGCCGCGCTCCTTTCGATCCTGTCTGGCGGACGAATCCAACACTGCAACGATCCCAGACGGCCGCCAGTATCCACCTCCTGTCCCGCACGACACACTTGAACACAGGAACGGCACCGCACACCACACCACTCTCGCGGGCGTCCTGGTGTCTGAAGGTCTGAAGCACAG
>JAASGM010001020.1:0-10406 GCA_023334215.1 Globisporangium cystogenes | reverse complement strand
CGGCATCGGGTGCGCGTGGTGGTGCTGGCAGAACGCCACCACCTTCTCCAGCACGTGGCTCTTGACGTTCGGCAGCGGCACCTCCTGCGGCTCGCCATCCTCGCCCGCCTCGTCCGTCACGAGCGTCGCCACGAGCTTGCTAAGCGACGCGACGGCGGCGTCCAGCTCGAAGCTCGGGCCGTCCATCGACACGAGCTTCACGGTGCGGCTAGCGAGCGCGTCGGTCATGGCTGCTGTTGCTGTTGTGGAGAGGGGGAAAGAGTGCGGAGAGCGGAGAGGTGAAGGCTGGAGCTCGACGCGGCGGAACTGGGAGTGAGAGAGAGTCTGGGAGAGTCAATCCGATCGCATTTGGGTACCATCACTCACTTTGTGTGTCGATACTCTCGATAAAGTACGAATGTATCCATGGATGGTGAGTCATTCGTGGCGTGACGCGTCTGTGGACGAGCGTTCTCCTCTTGCGAGCGAGCACTGGTTGGCAGTCGGAGGAGGGTCCCAATGCTGGGCAGCGCTACAACATAGGAGTGTGAGAGGTGCGGAAGCCGTAAATCGATCCTTACGAGTCTGCAGAGAGCGCGCGCAAGGTGTCAACCAAGACTCGTGACACCTCGAAGGAGTTGGTTGGTTGGTTCACCACAACCTGTTGCCCTCGATGTTGCGCACTGAGTGGAGTTGGTGTATGCGTGAGGGTCTTCTGCGTTGTGGAGCTTCAGGTCATCGGTGGTACCGCCACTGATGCTCTCTCAGGGGCCGATCAACTGTGGTCGTCCGTGCGGTCGCAGGAGCTCTTGGAGCAGTACGCAGTAGATGAACGCGCCGACCACGAGCATCAGCGCGATCGCCAGGAACTTGGACAGCGCGCACTCACGTCCCGAGTCGCCTTCTTCACGGCCACCATCATCGAATTGTGTGCAATGCGCGTCGACCAAGCTGCGTCGAACTCGGCCGGCGCGTGTGCTAGGATCTCTTGTTCGAGCGCGCCGCCCGCTTCTGCCTTCCTCCTGCCGCTCGAGGTCCAGAAGATGCTGGAGGTGGACGATGCGCGCCACCACCTGCTGCTTCATGACCGAGATCGGTGCTCGGACCTGCCAGCTTTGTGGCGAGCGGTATCTTCGGTGGTGCAAAGCGTCACGCCGACGACGCTTCTCAGGGCTGCTCGCAATAGCAACCTCAATGCTTTGTCGAGTTGGTTGTGCAGCGCGCAGCAGCACGCGAACACACGAGTTGTGTTGAGGCGGTGCACGAGAGCGTCGTCGAGGCGACGTCACCGATCGGAGCGCTTGAGCACTTGCTCGACGGTTGCAGGCGGCTGGCAGGAGTGGTGTGCGCGGACATCGGAGCGAGTCGATGGCGAGGGAGTGGTGCTCCTGGGAGTCATCACTCTGGTGTGCGTCCCGCTGCCAAGAGAAAATCCAGACTAGTGCGTCGTGGAGAACTGGAGCTTCAAGACGCCCACAAGATCACAGTGCAGCACAGCTTCAGACGCTGTTCGGCGAGGTGCATGTGGTGCAGGTACGTAGACGACGCTGAGAGCGCAGTGCTTTCGCTTGTTTGGACAAGCGAGGCGAAGTTGCACCCACCCACCCACTCGGTCGACCTTCATTCTTGTGTGACCACACCATTACAACCTCTATGAGCGCATGCGCATCCTTCCAGACTCGATGCGACGAAGTATTTAGGGTTTTCGATTCGATACAAACCGCAAGTCATTTGCGAATCTGCCCATCACTTCACTTGATTTTAGTAGCAGCATAGCAAAACGAAGTACACTCCATGGCCCATACTGAATCCAAGTCACGACCAGAGTGATGATGGAGAAACATTCTCCCTACACTCATTTTCAAAAGTAGCCCTGCGCGCGCGCACGCCCTCGCCAGCAGCAGCAGCAGCTTGCAGCCCTCCTGCCTGGCATGAGCTTCTACAGCAGCAGCAGCGGCCTCCCGCCCACCACCGCCGGTGTCGGCAACGCGCTCAAGCGGCAGCGACTCAACGGCGACGGTGCGTCCAAGGCCACCGAGAGGAACCCGCCGGGCGAGAGCGATGGCGACAAGGCGACCAGCAACTTCCCGCCCCCCATGGCGCTCAGCCTCCAGAAGGAGGCGTCATGGAGCACGATGCTCGGCGACGTCGAGAGCTTCGGCGGACTCGGCCCGATGCCTTCGATGAACGCCGTGCTCGAGAAGCGCGCGTCGAGCCAGTTCTCCATCTCGTCGCTGCTGCCGTCGTCCGTGGCGGCGCAGCACCACCCGGCGTCCGCGTCGTCGTCCGCCAGCACATCTCCAGCTGCCGCCACGAGCACTGCTGCCGCAAGCGAGAAGAACGCGGCAAGCCCGCCACCGCCACAGATGGCGGACGGCTCCGGCGGCAACCACAAGTTCATGGACCCGGCCACCGGCGAGTACATGTACCCGGACAACGTGCGGCCGATGACGTTCCCCGACAAGCAGAGCCTCGTGCAGAAGATCACGCTGCTGCCGAGCCAGTACTTGCGCGGCTTGATGGACGTCATCAGCAAGTACCAGCCGGAGACCGTGCGGCAGATCGACGACGACGGCTACGCGTTCGACCTCGGGCAGATGAAGGAGAACACGGTGTGGGCGATCAGCGACTACGTGAAGGACTCGATGGTGGAGCTGGACGGGTACATCCGCTCGCGGACGTCGGCGGGTCTCATCGACACGCCTGGCGGCGGTGCGGACGGTGGGTCGCAGGGCGGCGGGCAGCTCCCGACCTCGAACGAGCTGCTGAACAACCCGAAGATGGCGGCGATGTCGGGCAACGACAGCCAGTCGCGGTTCCTCGAGCAGGTCGACATGTACTCGAAGCCGAAGATCACCAAGTCGCGCGTGAAGCCGTCGAAGAAGCACGAGTGCGAGACGTGCTCGAAGCAGTTCCGCGGGCGCTCGGAGCTGCAGAACCACATCCGGACGCACACGAAGGAGAAGCCGCTGGCGTGCTCGCACCCGGGCTGCAATAAGCGGTACGCGCACAGCTCGAACCTGCGCGCGCACGAGCGCACGCACCTGGGCATCAAGCCGTACTCGTGCCATTACGACGGCTGCGGCAAGAGCTTCGCGCACTCGGTGTCGCTCAAGGAACACATCTGGATGCACGCGGGCTTCCAGCCGTACGTGTGTCCGTACGACGGCTGCGAGAAGCGCTTCACACAGGTGTCCAACTTCGCACGGCACAAGAAGACCCACGAGAAGGACGTGCGCAGCGAGAACGACCAGTCCGTCGACAGCGACAACTAGCGCGTGTGTACGAGCGTGTGGCGTGTGGCGTGTAGCGGAACGGCGGGTCGCAGATTGGGAGGTATGACGAACGAACGGACAGTGGATTCAGAACGCAACTCTATTGGACACTGCTCGCCGCCGCCGCCGCTGCTGTGCCGGGCGGGCGGGGAGCTCATAGTGAGCTGCTTCACTGCAGCTTCTTGAGGCTCTCCTGCTGCTGCAGCTTGAGCATCTGCTTCTTCTGGCGCAGCTTCTGCGGCCGCTTGTCGCCGAAGAGCGAGCGGAAGCGCGAGCGCAGCTGCGACGCCGTGAACTTGGCGAGCGGCGCGTACTCGTCCACGCCTGTGCGGCCCGTCGCGAGCATCTCCCAGCAGACCTTGGAGAGGTGCCGGCAGCGCGGGTCCTTGACGGCGTTCTCGAGCTGCCGGATGTTGTCCTCGCTCCACGAGTCCGTCTTGGACGACGAGCTCGTGGCCGGGAGCTCGAACTGCCGCAGGTACGCGTTCTGGAGCTCGGCGGCCGTGAAGCTCTCGAGCGGCACGAACCGCTCCTCCTTCATGCCCTTGTTCGCGAGCACGTGCCAGTAGATCTTCTTGCCGCGGCGGCACGGGTTCGGCCGCGGCATGTTCACGGCCTCGTACAGCAGCTGCACAACGTCGGTCGGCAGCGCGCGCATCGCGGCCGACGACCCGTCGAGCGCGCTGCCGTCGTAGTTCATGCCCAGCAGCATGTGGTCGGTCGAGTGCGCGGCCGAGCGGAAGAAGTCCGCGTCGTGGTACTCGCCGTCGCTCTCGCCGCTGCCGTCGTGCTCGCTGTGGTAGCTCGGGCGCCCGTGGTACGCGGCGTGCGGCTGCTGGTGCGGCGGCGGCTGGTGCGCGTACTGGTGGTGATAGCCGTCGGCGGCGCCGTAGCGCGCAGCCTCGGCCGACGGGTCGATGAGCGCGTCGAGGAAGCTGTCGAACTCGGTCTCGCGGTGGATCTCGAGTGGCTGCATGAGCGTGCTCGACGAGCCGCCGTCGTAGACCTGACCGTAGTGGTGCGCCTGCGGGTGCTGCTGCTGCTGCTGCGCCTGCGTGAGTGCCGTCGTGACGCAGTAGACGAAGAGGCGGCTGTGGCCGATGCGGAACTCGGACAGCGCGCGCTCGTCGTGCACGATGAGCTCGAAGTCGCTCACGGACGGGTACCCGAGGCGGCAAAGACGCTCCGTGTACTCGAACGCGCTCTTGCGCGGGATGCCGCAGAGCATGAGCCAGCGCGAGACCGTGTAGGCGTTCGAGAGGACGCCCGGGCCCTGGAAGTGCCGCGCCGCGAAGTCGCGCCGCGTGTGCTGGAACACGGCCTGGTAGTCCATCTGGTTGTGCAGCCCGCAGTGCTGCAGGTCCTCCATGCTCGCGAACGCGAGCGCGAGCGCCGTGTCGAAGCCGTAGTACATGAGTTTGTCGGCCACCTGGCTCATCACGCTCGGGTCGAGCCGGATCGTCAGATGCAGGCTCTTGAGCAGGTCCATGACCTCGTGCGGGTTCTCGACCTCGCCCGCGGTGTACGGCAGCGCCGGGCGGAACGCGCCGCCGAAGCCGCCGCCCATCTCGTAGCCGGCGAAGTCGAGCTTGAAGTCGGCGAACGGCGCGCCGGCGTGGGACCGCGGGAAGCTCTGCGGAGACGTCGGCAGCTGGCGCTTGCGCGTGTTGGTGGCAGTCGGGGCGGCGGAGGAGGCGTGGAGGTAGTGCGGCTGCTGCTGCTGCTGGTTGTGGTGGCTGTGGTGGTCGGCGTCATGCGGCGACTTGGCGTCCACGTACACGGGCGGCGCGTGCGCGTAGACGGAAGTCGCGTAGTCGACGAGCATGTGGTCGGATCTGCCGCCGGTGGCCACCGCGTCGACAATGGCGCTCTTGGCGTCGAGGATGACGCCAGCAGGAGCAGCGCCGATGTGCTGCTTCTTGAGCGGCGGAGCGTCCTCGTGCGCCATTTCGGTACGCGTACGTAGGGAGGGAGCGTTCGTGTGGTGTCCTCCTGCGGAGGGCGGGCGGGCGGTCGGCGGTCGGAGGTCAGAGGTCAGAGGTCCGCGACACAAAGCAGGCGAGGCGGCAACCGGAGGTCGTGCGCGTCAGCGAGCGGAAAGGATTCTGAACCGGTGGACACCTGCACGGTGCTCGGCTTGGCTCGCTTGCTCGAAGCCGGCGACGGCGAAGAAGGTCTTCGTCGGCAACTCGGTTCCTTCGTTCGGCGAGCGCGTTGACTGCCCATCGCTTGCACGAGCAGGTGATGGGCATCAAGCGCGCGCAAGAGAAAGGCGGCAGATCACAGATGAGATGGTCGTTTTCTGTGTGTGTGTAAACTAAAATTAAGGATTTATAGCGCAATATTCACGATTCGATCCTCAAATGTCGCGACAATCAAAAGAAGCGATAAAGGTGGAGCGCAGAAAAGGGTCCTCCTGCACCGGCGGTGGCAATGTATCAGAGCAGCGCGTAGATCGAAAGGTACACGCGATCCGTGACGCGCTCCTCGACACTCGGTTCCGAACTCCGCGAACGCCTAACGCCTAACGCCGCCTGTGGAGCTCTGCAAGCAGGCGAGCGAGCGAGTGCGGCTTTGCAGTTCCAGGTGTGTGCGAGCTCGCCGAGTGCTTGCAGAGATCATCGCGAGCAGCGTGCTTGAATGCGCTGCGGAGATTGCGCGCTGCGATCGCGCGCCATTCGTGCTCGTCAGAGGCTGCGTCCACCGTGCGAGGGAATTTGGGCGGTTTGGGCGGTCGACTCGCGCGATTTCCCTCGCGCGGCGGACACTTTCTCTTGACGAGACCGTCGTGGACCCGCCCGCCACTCGGCGTCGTGCATGAAGAAGAAGCGCTCGTGGTGACCGAGCACGGCGCCGCGGAGGCAACAAGGATGCATCGAGCGCCGAGCAACATGCAGCACACTAAAAAGCACCACCCACAGCAACAGCAACGCGCAGCCTGCAAACATCCACAATATTCGTGGCGAGCTGGCCAACAAATCAGCACGAGCCACTCGGGAGAGTGGGACGCGCTCGGCGCTCACTCACTCGGTCACTCACGCTCGGCTTGCTCGCTCGCTCGGCTGGCTCGAGTCGACTCGACTTGCCTTGCTCTCGGACAACGAGTGCCTGACCTGTGCGCTGCGTGAGCGAGCGAGCGAGCGAGCGAGACAGCAGCTCGCAGCAGCAACAACAGAGCCAGCCCGATCGTCTTGCCTTCGACGCAAGCGAGAAGCGGCGTCTGCTGGAGCTCGCGCACGCCAACATGCGAGTGCAAGCTGCCCGCGGATGACTCGAGCGCCTTCGCAGCGCACGAAATCGTCGGATCCAGGTTGTCGACGCACGCGGGAGTCTTCGAGCGCGAGCTGGCGACGCGCGCATCGAGTCGCGACTGGAAGATCTGGACCTGACAGCTTCGAACGCTCGCCGTCACCCGACACCTCCACCTTCAACAACAGGTTCGAGCATGCTCGAGACGCGAAGACGCGCTCTCACTATGCTGCACCCGACCTGCTCTCACTTCGAGGCGATACGATCGACTTGATACAGAGAGATAGAGAGAGAAGCAAACTTTGGCACTTCCGAGCACATCTGCGGCTTCACTTGCGAATTGAGCTCTTGAGCAGAGCGGGTGCGCGGCGACTGCTAAGGATTCATCAGCAAGCGCACAAGCGGCAGGCCTGGAGGCAGCTCGGTGCGTTAGCACGTGGTCACACCGCCCGGATGACTCCGAGCCTCGACGCGCAGGTGGCGCGTGTGGCACATGCTGGCAAGCACATGCGGGTGCATGCGGATGTATCGCCTTCGTCCAATCCAGCGGATCACCCGCTGGACTCGTCACTCGAGCAACGAACAACGAGCAGAGCTCGCTATCGCAGCTCGCTGCTCCTGTCGCTCGCTCGCTCGTTCTGCACGTTTGGGCAAACGCAAATGCACGTTGTGGCGTGGTGTGTTGTGTGTCTGTGTGAAGACCGTCGCAGCTCGCGAGGAAGACCAGCAGCTTCTCCCCAGTCTTCTCGGTCTCGCTCGCTCGTAAGGGTGATGAGATGACTCTCGTCGTGCTTTGCCTCGGAGGCAAGCAACCAAAAGCCGATCTTGAAGCGGCACGGCGGCGGCGATCTTCTCGGGGCGTTCGTGTGGTGACGTCCGAGCGGTACATGTCTGAGACTGCGCCTTTGTGGCGGGCGGGAACACGGGAACACGAACGAGAACGCGGGAGCCGAGCCAGCGAAGGCGGTCGCTGGATGGACGAGCGGGACGCTTTCATGTGTCAAAAGTGATCGGGACGCACTCGAGAGCCGGCGGGAGCGTTCGGTGGCGGCGACGCCGTTCGACCTTGACGACCTCGCCTCGGTCCTGTGCGAGGTCTCAGCAGTCGCGACGCTGCTTCACGAACTGACCTCTCTGCAAGCAGGTACCGACACATCGAGGTGTGAGAGTCATCTCGCGCGAGCTTCTCGACGTTCGTTGACGGTCGGTCTAGCGGTGTGACCGTGACGCTTGCGAGTTCACACGACTGCTCTGCGTCTCAGGGGGGGCAAGTCGCGTCTTGGCTGCCCGCCTGGCGGCGACGTCATAAAAGCCAACTCAAAGATTATGTTGAAACTTTACTTGATATAGGATTCACTATGCTGAAAAACCTGTCTGTTTATGATTGCGCGATAGACACGCTTCGCCAACATCGACTTTCTTCACTATTACATCTCGCACCTGAGAACTGCGGTCATTTTCCCAAGCTTGACCTGCCATCGACGATCGACGTCATGGCTGCGTCGCTGCGGCAGCCGCTGCCGCCGTGCTGCCACGCCGTGCACCCGGGGCTCAAGGACACGACCAAGGCGCGCTTCAAGACCGAGCTCTCCAAGGCGGCGGCGCCCGGCCGCCAGGACGCCTTCACGCGCCTCGCAGCCGCGCTCACGGAGTCGCGCTCGGCGCTGCGACTCGACCGCTCCGGGTACGCGGGCGGCGCCAAGGGCGAGAGCGCGTCGCGCTTCGCGGCCGTGGAGGACATCCAAGCGTACACGGCGGACGTGGTAGCGTACCTGTCACTCGTCAAGGGCTTCTGTACGCCGCTGGCCGCAGCAGCGCCGGCGGACCTGCCCGCGGTCTCGTTCGCGGCGGTGGACGCCTCCACGCCGGCGTCCGCGCTGCGACAGCCGCTCATCGGCGACTACAGTCCACTGAACGAGGCCGCGCTCCTCGGCGACAGCGCCGACAGCACTGCTGCTGGCGGCGCGTCGACGTACAGCACGCACCTCAAGTTCTGCGTGTGGAAGGACGTGCTCACGAACGCGCAGCTGCACGCGCTGAACGCGCGCCACGAGTACGCGCAGGCGCTGCTGGCGAGCGGCGTCTTCATGATGAACGAGGCGCGCGAGAAGGTGGACGCGCTGCTCGCCGGCCGCCTCTCGGAGCTCGACGAGACGCAGCTCAAGCTCGCGTACCAGCTCTTCCTGAGCGCCGCCGGCGTCTTCGACGCGTGCCTCGAGGCGATCGATGTCGCGCCACGCGCAGTCGGCGCCGCGCGCACGGATCTGAGCGTCGCGGCGGAGCCGGAGCCGGCGGCCGCAGTGCACGGCGACCACGACGGCGTCCCGGACGACGACATGATGGAGAAGTGGCGCGCGGAGCAGCTCGAGGCGGACGCGGCGTCCAAGACTGAGCCCGCGGGCGTAGCGGTGGCGGAGACGACGACGACCGGAGGTGCGAGCCCCGCACTGAAGGGTGACCTCGCGCAGATCGACCGCGTCCCGGACCTCGCGCACGGCCGCTACCCGCAGCTGCTGTCGTGGGTCGCGCTCGCCGAGGCGCAGGAGCTCGTGATCCTGCGCGGCATGAGCCGCGAGTTCGTCGACTTTGCGCTCATGGCGAAGCTCTCGATGGACATCGCGACGCGGTACCGCGAGAGCGCGGCGTTCGCGACGCAGACGCTGCCGTGCGCGACGTCGGCCCAGGCGGACAAGCTGCGGCTCTACGCGACCTTCAAGGCGAGCTACTACGTCGCGGTCTCGGCCTACTTCCAAGGCGCGGCGAGCATGGAGCGCGAGGACGCGGCGTCGTGCGCGCAGGCGATCGCCAACTTCAAGAAGGCCAAGCTACTGCTGCAGCAGGTGGCGCTGCGCAAGCAGCGCTACGAGGACAAGGCCAAGCAGCAGAAGGAGGCCCGCGAGCGCCTCGACACGTTCCGGGCCATCTACGTGCGCTCGCAGCAGATCGTCGACCGGGACCTCGACATCATGACCCACCGCAACGACAGCGTGTACTACGAGCGGGTGCGTCCGTGATGATGAGTGAGCGAGAGTGTGCAAGAGTGTGAGTGAGTGCTGACGCGCAGTGTGTGCGTCGCCGAGCAGATCCCAGAGCCCGAGGCGCCGGTCGAGGCGCTGAGTCTCGTGCGCGCGACCGAGTTCCCGGCCGTCGACGTGCACGCGATGTGGCGCGAGGCGGAGGTCGCGACGTGTCTCAAGCCCACCGCCGACCCCGCGCCGCCCGCCACAGCTGCTGCAGCGTCGCGACCGACTGGCGCCGCCGCTGCGGCGTCCAGTATCAACGGCAGTCCGCCCCCGCGCTCGAGCTGCTGCGAGAGCTGCGTCATCTCTTAAGGAACCAGGGGTGTCTCGAGCCAGATGGTGACGTGGACGGCGCGTCCTTGGCGTCCTGGTCGTGCTGACGCAGCAGCGCCACGAAGCCCGGCTTGGTGTAGTTCTTGCCAAGCGCATGCCGCGGCCGATCACTTCGGCGCGCAGATGTTGAGCATCGTGATGTGGGCCATCGCCGACTCCGACAATCGATTGTTGAGTGACATAGCGATGAGAGCAGCGTGAGGTTCGACGCAGTCGGCGGCATCGTCCGGAGGTCGTCGGGAGGTCGTTGGGGGCGAACCGGCAAGTGGCGAATGCTCACGACCAGGCGTGTACGGTACAGGAATGCAGGATACGCTGGATACTGGAAGTCGCCACGTTCGCTTGAACCAGCGATCACTTAGTGTCTGCAGTCTGAGTCCCCACAGTCTTCGTCTCCACGTGCCCACAACGCTTCGCCCCACACACGCACTTGACTTGGATCTCGTCTCGTCGGAGCTCACGCGTGTTGGCCAGTCGAGAGCGGAGCTTCTTGTGCGCGCTGGCGACAGCAGGAGTGAAGTTGGTGGCGAAGCTTATCTCGAACGAGCTG
>JAASGM010001019.1:0-10421 GCA_023334215.1 Globisporangium cystogenes | reverse complement strand
GGGTGCGGGTGGGGGTGCGGGCGATCGTCACTTCCGTCGTGGTGCCCGTGGTCGTGATCTCCCTCGTGGTGCCCGTGGTGACCATGACGTCCGTGGTGGCCATGACGTCCGTGGTGCCCGTGACGACCGTGGTGTCCGTGACGTCCGTGGTGCCCGTGCGGTCCGCAGTGCTTCTTGAACTTGCCCTCGCTAAACTTGAACCACGCCTTCTTGCCGCGGAAGTCGCCAGCCTCGATCGTCGCGAACGGAGCGTGCGTCGTGTTCCACGCGCCACTCGCTTCACATGCCTCGCACAAGTCGAAGTTGGAGACCACCGTCGACTTGAACCGCTTTCCGACAATCGGGCTCATCTCGCAGCCGTCGCACGTCACGAACGGGTGCACGAGCGTCTCCTCCTCGCGGGGCTTCTTCGGCGCGCGAGACGGGTCCGTGATCTTCACGAACGGCTCGTGGCTCTCCCAGTTGCCGCTTGCCTCGCACGCAGCGCACAGATCGAAGTCTTTGTCATTCAGCGCCTTGTAGCGGACACCGGCGATCGGTAACATCTCGCAGCCGTCACACATCACTCCGGGATGAAGCACCAACTGCTCGCCACTGACAACGACAAAGTCGTCGCTGTCGTCGTGGTACTCGCCCGTGCTGAAGCACGTCTCGCACAGCTCCATGTGAGCGTTCGACTCGGAGCGGTAGAATGTACCCACGATCGGACTCGCACGGCAGGCATAGCACATCGCCTCCGCAGGACCAGACGAGACGCTCGCTTCGTCGTTGACCGAGATCGTCTCCACACTCTGGCTCTCGTCAGCAGAGCTCTGCGCCAGGAGCTCGCCGTTGTAGCGCACCAAGCACGCAGCGCAGCGCTTCGCGAGACGGATCAGCACCCGCTTCAGCGCCGGACACTCCGCGAGGATGCGCTGAGCGAACGCGAAAATCTCGTCGAAGCGGGTCGACAGCAAGTCCTCCGTCACAGACTCGTCCTTCTTGAAGATTGCGTCGAGAGCCGCGTCGACGAGCTCCTTGAACTCGCTCGCCTTGCTCGCCTCCTCCACAGCACGGCGGAAGTCGGCGTCCTTGAGCACCTGGAGAACCTCGTCGCGGACCGCAGCGAGCTCCGGCGACTGGTCGGCTGCCACCTCCCACTTCGCGACGCTCTTCTCGAGCCACTTGAGCGCGTCCGCGACAGTCGGCTTCTCGTCCTTGAGCTCGAGCTGCTGCGCGAACTTGGTCACCGCCGCGACAATCCCGCGAAGTTGGCGCTGTACGACGCCGCGGTTCTCCTTCACGACGACCGTCACGCGCTCCAGCTGCTCGTCGGTCATGTACTGGAGCAGCGCGAGCAGGTCGCGGTCGCCCGCGAGCGTCACCAGGTCGCCGTCCGAGTCGAGGTACTTGAGCGAGCAGCTGGCGGCGTCGCCTTCCGCAACAAGCTGAAGCGCGGCGCTGCGCAGCGCGTCAAAGGAGAGCGTGACAGCCGTCGGGGCGTCCGCGGTCGCGAGCTGCAGCACCACCAGCGGCGACGACTGCGACGCCGGCGCGTCATGGCGCGAGAGCTCGAGCCGACGTGCAGACATCTCTTTTTCCGGCTACTGGGTTGCGCTTGGGGTCTTGAAACACAGGGCTTGACGGGGTCTTCTTGACGGGATCTTCTCGCTGTTGTTCACCTTGCTTGACGAGATGAGCCTTGCTCGCTCGCTTGTGCCGCTTGCTCCGAGCGAAGAAAATTGAAGAATGACTTCGCGACGGTTGATCTGTTGCGAGTTCGGTGAAAATAATGACAAAATTGGACAAGGTCAGCATAAATTACTGGATAGTGTCCATGATTTGGCTATTTTACTGTAATAGCTCTATGGAAGTTTCAGTCGTGAACGGACGCAGCTCTTAAACACAAGTCTCGTTTGGTATTAGAAGCACTTTATCAACTTGACTTTAAAGACAGGGAAGAGACCGACCGAGAAGAGAAAGGGGGGAAGATAGAATGCTGGTGTGAGTGAAGGGCTTTATCGATTGAGATCCTGATTGTGGCCACTTGCTTGGACTCTTCTCGAACGTTTGCTGCGAGCTCTAGTCTTGTTTGTCCGGCCCGAAGATATGTTCATGCTGCGCTGTGCACACCACAGTCTAATTTCTTGTTTGATCATGCGCGTTCGAGCTGCAAGGCAGCGTGCGACTCAAAAGTGGTGAATACTTTTGCCCGCATTTTTGCAGTTCACTGTACCACTGTTGTGAAACGACTCTTCCTCGTTTATTTCACTATCATTATTGCTTTTGACGGAGATATTCTTGATAGTGCAGAAAAGCAGGTAGTTCTTCATCTCGACTATTTCCGATTTTCCGTGTTCCTCGTTTTCTCTCTGAAAGAAGCCCATACAAAAAGCGACGCATTGAAGCTCTCACCGCATCGTTGTCCTCGCCACACTTAACGACGCACACGTGCTCGCCGAACGACCGACGGCCATGACGACGCTCAAGATCCTCTGGCAGGAGAAGCAGGACATGCGCCGCGTGCAGGTGCCGGCCGTGAACGCGGCGCTGCAGGCGCTCGACGGCCGCGCGGTGCCGGACGCGCGCGAGCTGCGCTTCCGCGACCTGCGCGACTACGTGCTGCTGGCGTTCCCGGAGATCGACGCGGCGCGCGACGACGTGCTGCTCTACTACACAGACGACGACGAGGAGCTCGTGCGCATCACGAACGACGTGGAGCTCACGGAGGCCTTCCGCCTCATGAAGGAGCTGGCGGTGGCCGCCGGGCGGGGCGAGGCGGCCGCGGTCTGCAAGGTCACGCTCGTCACGCGCCCGCTCGCCGGCGCAGCGGCGGCTGCAGCGGGGTTCGGCGCCAGCGGCGCGCACGAGGTGCGCGCGGAGCTCGTGTCGCAGGCGCTCGAGGCGGACCAGCAGAAGCGCGTGATGGCGCTCTTCGTGGACCTGAGCAAGGTCGTGGAGAAGTGGGAGCCGGGCTGGGAGCACGAGGAGCTCAAGCGCGACGTCGTCTCGCTGCTGCACGAGCCCGGCTGCCAGGAAGCGCTGCTGGAGATCATGGCGAACCAGAAGGTGCGCGCTCCTTCTTGTGTGTCGGTCCTTGGAACGAGTGACGCTGCTGCCGACTGACGCTGCGGCTCTCGTGGCGACCAGTTCGCGACCATCTTCCAGCGGGTCTCGGAGGCCTTCAAGAAGGGTGACAGCTTCTCGGCGAGCCTGGTGAACGTGGCCGCCCCGACGGACCTCGAGGAGATCGCCAAGGTGCTGCTCATGAAGGTGCCGCAGGCGCGCGTGCAGGTCGACCGCGTGCTGCAGGAGCTGCAGCGCAGCCACAACCTGCAGCAGCTGACCGCGAGCGACTACTTCGAGGCGATCTCGTCGGAGGACACGAAGGAGGACCAGGGGCCGATCGTCGCGGTGTTTGAGGGCGACGTCACGTGTCCGGATGGGGTCGTGCTCAAGCCCTGCGAACCATTCGACAAAGTCTGGAAGATCCGCAACGCCGGGCCGACGGTGCGTGCTGCAGTGTTGCAGTGCGACGTGCAGGAGAGATGTGGAGCAGGCTGCTGACTGGGGTTGCTTGTTGCTCATGGTGCAGAAATGGCCGAGCGGAACGAAGCTGCTGTGCGTCGGCGGAGACAAGATGCAGGCGCCGGAGAGCGTGCTGATCCCGTCGGTGCTCCCGGGCAGCTCGATTGACGTGTCGCTGCGCATGGTGACGCCAGCGAAGCCAGGACGCTACACGGGCTACTGGCGCCTGTGCACGCCGAACGGCACGCGCTTCGGCCAGCGTCTGTGGGTCGACATCAACATCCTGGCGCCGGGAGACGCCGCGCAGGCCGGCAGCAGCGCCGCTCCGATCCGCATCGGCGCTCCTGCTCCGATCGTGACACCGAACGCCACCGGCAACGTCCGGATCCCAGCGCCAGCGGCCGTGGTCGTTGCAGAGAAGAAGCCGAGCGAGCAGGAGCTGCGCTGGGTGGCGGAGCTCCAGGCGCTCGCGGACATGGGCTTCTCGGACAAGGACCGCAACCTCGCGCTCCTCGAGCAGCACAGCGGCGATCTGAACGCTGTGATCAGCGCGCTCTTGTAAGCACGTCCGTGCAGCCGCGCGCGCGTCTTCCTCTCTTCCAGAAGCATCGACAGCCAGCCTCGCGCAGTGTTTACGAACGACGGAGCCGAGTGAGCAAGAGGCGGCCGCAGATGCGATGCTGTGTGTGACTTTACCTTGATATCGACGAGGAACGCAGGAGTCCTCGGTTACGTACTTCTACATCGTGATGCCGTTGCGGTGCTTGCACGTGTGGCTCACGTCACGACACCTGCGTGACCGTCGCGTCTTGGATCGCTGCCTTCGCGGCGCGCACGAAGTCCTCGACCAGCGCGTCACTGGCGTCGCTGCTCGTGCGCACAGTGACGCCCATGGTCCGCGTCGCGAGCGTGATGTCCACGACGAGGAAGAAGTACCAGGTGCTCTCGCGTTGCTGCGCGTAGAACACGTACTTCTCCACGCCGCTGACGATGCCGCTGGCCATGCACAGGACCCCGAGAGTCTGCATCTTGTCGAGGAGCGTCGGCGAGTCCACGCGGCCATCGAGCACCTCGTTCGATTGGAACCTGTGACAAACACACAGACGAAGCCATCAGCATCATCCCGAGGCCCAGCGCCACACCAGCCGCGCTCGTCGGCTCACTCACCGCTGCAGGTACTCGTCCCACAAGTTCTCGAACCGCTTCGGGTCGAGCTGCATCTCTTTGTCCAGGTCGAGCGGCTTCCGGAACCTGCCGCTCATCGACGCTGGAGGCGTCCACTGCATCTGGATCGCCGGCATCCTGCTCGACGGCCACACACACGCACACGACATATCAGTCGTTGAGCCCATGCAACACGATCGCAATCGGAGCCACAACGCAGTGCGCACTTCTCGCGAGTGGCAGACTGGCGAGGTTTGCTCTGGCGCGCTGCGACTGGCGCAGTGATCAGACTGCTCACACAGCGAACTTCATCAGTCTCCGCCACAAGCAACGCTTCCATACGCGCAGCCCCGGACGCACCCGTCGCTCTCCAGCTCGTCCATCTCCCGATCCAATGCACTCTCGGTGTGCATAGTGTCCATGTCGGACGTCCGGCTCTTCCAACTGCCGCCGGTCTCCTGCAGCTTCTTCCCGGACTTGGACGCGGCGCGGACGCTGCTTCTGCCTCCCGACTGCTTCATCGAGCGCTGCAGACACTGGGACAAGTCTCGGAGCTGCACGCGCGGCAACCTCCTGTGCGCGTACAGAACGGCCGCGAGCCCGACCACCGCCACGATGCCGACGGAAAACACTATACGCACACGAACGCGGACACGAACGCGAGCCATCCCGTGAGACCGAGCGGAGGACACACTCCACACACACTCCACGCATCTCAGCATCGCGACGGACCTCTCCAGCTTCCAAGCGGGAACGTCGACAGCAGCGGGTCGATGCCAGAAGACGGCGCCAGCGCTCCGAAGAGCTCGTCGCTCTTCTCCACGCTACTGAGAACCGCCGTCTTTGGCACGAACGTCCCGTCGCTGTTGAGCGTGCCCTCGAACCGGTGCGACCGGAACCCGCTGTGCGAGATGTACACGACGTAGTCCTTCGCGGCGGCGATCGGCACCGGACTCGGCGAGCTCGCCTTGAACACCACTGACGCCGCCTTGCCAGCGTCCACCGCAGCGGCGCTCGGCAGCGTCGCGACGACAGCGCTCGGCTCCGACCCACTCGTCGCTCCTTCCGTCCGCGACGCCTCGACCACCGTCACTCGGTACAGGTGCAGCGGCACTTTGCCCGAGTTGCGCACGCTGAGCTCGACGGCCGCGGCCCCCGACGCGCGGTCGAGCGTGATCTTGGCGCCGCGGAACTCGAAGCGCGGCATCCCCTTGCCGTCCGGCAGCGCGTACGACGGCGAGAGCTGCGCCAGCCGCGGGAACCAGCGCACGTCGCCGCTTCCGGCGACGACGCCTTCCTTCGTAACGCGTCCTCCGAGTGTCGCGTCCACCTGTGCGCGCACGTCTTCGCTCCACTGCGCGACGTCTGTCGCCGACGCCTCGCGCTGCACGTTCGAGCGCGAGCAGAGCGAGAAGACGGCGAAGCGGCGCTCGCCCACCGCCCCTTCGCGCACACAGTCGACGGCGCTGACAGCAAACGCGTCCATGCGCGTGCTCAGGTGTGTGCCCACTGTGTGCATCGCCGCATGGCGCAGGCAGCTACCGGCAAGCGGTTCGGTCTCCCAGGAGCCGACGCGGCCGCCGCTGCCCGAGAACTCGAACTCCAGCCCCACGTCCGTACAGAAAACCGGCAGCTGCGCCGCGCTGGCGACGGCGCTTGCGTGTGCCACGACAGCCGCAACCGAGAGGACGGTGAACACCGTCGGCTTCTTCATGGCGGGTCCGAGCGGCACGCGGCACACAGCGATACCTGCACAGTCTTGAGCTCTTGAGCTCTTCGAGTCGAATGTGGAGCATAATCAAACCAAGATACTGCGAACCCCTAACCCACCGCAAAATTGCGAGAGCAGTCGCGACTTTGTAGGATTTTACCATAAAGATCTGAATGCTATGAAGAAATCACGCAAAAAGGTGCTGGATAATGCCCCACAATCGATCCATCGCGATGACAACACGTGACTGCGACGGCGGCGGTGATGGCGGCCGCCTGGTAGCCGCACTCGCTGCGCCTGCTGCTGAGGCTACTGGCCTGGCAACCGCAGCGGAGGACACAACCTACGCGAATTTGGACGGCGAAGAAGAAGAAGAAGCGGAAGAGGACGAGGCGGATGTCGAGGACGTCGAGCCCGACGAGGTGCGCTCGCACCAAACAGCCATCCTGGATCTCGAAGTGCGCTGTTGCGGTGTGGCTCACTCGCGCTCTGCGCGCCGTCGCCGCAGTGCTGCATCTGCCGCGACGTGGTGGAGCTGCCGAGCCAGGGCTTCCTCCCCGTGTGCGCGCACAAGTTCCACTTCGAGTGCATCGTGGCGTGGTCCAAGGTGACGAACCTCTGCCCGCTCTGCAAGCAGCAGTTCCGCGAGGTCACGCGCGTGGATGCGAGCGGCGCCGTGGTGCACCGCGAGGAGATCCGGGACCTCAAGCAGGTGTTCCGCCCGGACCCAGCGGACCACGACATCGCGGCGCAGCTGCGGCTCGTGAACGAGGCGCGCTGCGAGGTCTGCGGCCGCGGCGACGACGAGCACGTGCTGCTCATGTGCGAGGCGCGCGGCTGTCCGGTGGCCAGCCACACGTACTGCATCGGGCTCAGCGAGGTGCCGAGCAGCTCGTGGTACTGCTCGCGCCACGCCAGCGGCACGCGCGCGAGCGACTTCATCGAGCGGCCGGCGGCGACAGTGTCGTCACGCCGGACGACAAGGCGCCTGGCGCATCTCATGTCGAACGTGCTCAGTGGGAGAGACACTGGAGCCGCCAGCTCTCGGCGTAGCGGGCGAGGCGCTGGAGCGCAGTCTGGCGGCACTCGCGGAGGTCGCACACGGCGCCCGGCATCGGCAGCTCGCGTGACGCTCGAGTCCGAGAGCGGGCGGCCCATCCGAGGCATCGCCGCCGCGTACGCGCTGCGGATGTCGCAAGAGCTGCAGCAGATCCACCGCCGAGCAGAGCTCATGTACGCCAGAGGAGACCACAACCAGTTCGCGCTGAGCGCTCCTGCGAACCGACAGCTCGCGTTGTCGCGCTCGACGACAGACGCGCCGACGACGTCGTTCGTGGACCTCATGTGGCAAGACTTCGACGCCAGTCGGCTCGAGATGGCGGCGCTTGAAGGTGGCGGTGGCGAGAGCACTGCTGGCAGCCCGGCTCGGCCGCAACCGAATCGCGTCTCGCCAAGGCTGGCGCAAGACTACCGCGAGCTGGCGAAGCTGATGGTTGACGCTGTGGGGAGCGACAACTATGCTTCGACAGTGTCTCTCGTGATCCCGAAGACGGCGAAGCTGAGACTGGTGTCGCGCGTCAAGTCGTTCTTCGCACGCCTGAACGTCAGAGAGAGCGTCGTTGTGCTGGACATGGGCTGCCTCACAGTTCTCCACAAGTGGGTCCAGCAGCCAGCGTCCGTCGGCGCGATCGTCTCGCCGCATCCTCAGGTACTCGAAGCTGTCCTGGCCGCAGTCGAGAGGCTTCCAGTGCGGAAGAAGGATCTCGTTGAGGTGCACCATACTTGGAGTTTGATCTCGAGCCGTCTCGTGCGTTGCGCTGACGGACAATGCGGTGGAGTAGGTGCCGGCGTTCCAGATCGCTCTTGACGAGATCGCGGGGATGGCGGACGTCGGGGTGGAGTTGCGAGAGCGAGCGATCCTGACGAGCGAAAAGTGGCGCGATCTCAACCCTCCTCCGCGTCCTGCGACTCAGTTCCCGCAGACTCGGCAGCAACCGAGCGCTTTGAGGGGCGATATTTCGCTGACGCAACCAGCGCTACCGACGATCCGCGCGTTCTCGACCCAGAAGCAGCCGGCGACGCGACGTCCGAAGGAGAAGGCGCGGAAGCAGGACGCGTGCGTGACGTTGCGGTGTGTCGTAGTGCGATTCGATGGCGGTTCTGTTGCGCTGACAGGTGGCTTGGTGCAGGTGGACCGAACCGGCGGTGGAGTACGTGAAAGCGAAGCTCTACCCGCTCTACAAACATGGGAACGGCAAACTGTCGAAGGAGCGCTTCAAGGCGATCGTGAAGCAAGTGTCTGTCGCGTTCAAGACGGACGCGGAGTCGATGCAGTCGCCGGTCCTCACACCGAGCGGCGATCTCTCGAACCTCGCGAAGACGCGGCTCAAGACCCTCATCGACCGCGCCTACAAAGGCTCCTCCGTTACCTTGGAAGCAGCGACACCAACAGCAGCAGCAATACCGAGCTACTCTGCGAAGCCTCCACCTCGATCGAAGCACCGTCGGATTTCCTGATAATATACGACGCTTCCTGCAATAATTGTTCCATAATTGGTCAAAATTTACCATTTTTAGTAAAATGCTTTAGCACTGGCTCAACCAGGCTGGATCTGGAAGGTGTGCCACACGAAGCACATGGATCGATAACTTTTTCATCTCACGGATTTGCTGGAAATGCGTGAGTTGATCTATGCTGGTATCAACTGCACCAGAATCGGCACCTCTCTGTCACAAGATCCATCTTTGTTTATTTCGGAATGAAATGCAAACCCATATATGGATCTCGGTTACGGTCTGTTAAGTTCTAGTTTATGTAGTGACAACGTCTCTACAAATGAGCCTTTGATGTTTCTCTCGAAGCTGTCTTATAGTGGAGCTTGATCGCATTCTATTTGATAGGATGTCAGTTGTTCACTTTGCTGCTTCCAGTCACACACATGCCGTGGAGTATACAGCGAAGTCGCCACCGATAAAGCATTACTGTCTAGCGTAATTAACCAATTTGAGCCAACATCTGATAAATCCAAGTTCACTACACAAAAACTGTCCAGAAAATACATCAAGTATGACAGGCAAAGCGACATTTCCTTTGTGTATTTTTTTGTATCGTTGCGAGTGTTGTCATGTGAGATTTGAGTTCACATCACTAGATACAAAACTTGACAAAAAAATCGCCATTATCAATAGTTGAACTACTAATTTGTCGTCGGTGAATTCTATAGGAACTTCACTGCGTTTTGACTCACGTATCCGCCGCATACGCTGCTGCTAATCACATGTGCCAACGCTTCACTGTAGGGCGTGGGGTGGTGCTGGTGGCAGTGAACACCTACTCTATATTATATCTCAAAGGTGCCGATATCTCAAAGGCGACGCGCCTTTATTCGAATTACTTTTTAGGCAGTTCAGGTAATTTAAGCTTTTTAACAATTGTTTTTGCTATTGTGACCCTCAATATCTCTTTGGCGACGTTTCTTATATTTGAAGACTTTTGAGGCAGGTGGCCGTCGCCTTTGAGAAGTACTCCTGAGACTTCCTGCGCAAACACAGCGCGGCGGAAGGGCCAAAGGCGGAGAACTCGGGACCATCGAGTGGCAAGAGTCAATGATCGAGTCCCTCATGTGACTCAAGCACGCAGATCTCGCCGCACAATTCGTCGGCGTCAGGAACAACTCGGCGATCCGGGTCGCATGGATCATTCTATCGACAAGTATCAGCGTGAAGCACGGCTTGGAGATTTCGAGTGAGCAGTGCAAGAACAAGGTAAATTGCGGTTGCGAAAGTGGATGCTGCGCACGGGCTGACAGTTTGCTGCGCTGCTCTTCACGCATTGAAGTGACTGAAGCGGAAATGGGCGGAGTTTGGTGCGGATCGAGCGGACACAGGGAATGCAACAGAGAAGCCGATCGTTCCGCCGCCGTGTGTCTACCTTATGGAGGAGTACTGGAGCAAGTACGTGTCAATCATTGTGCACAATGGACGACATTGTGTGAATACTTGTGGGAAGAGTGAAGTTTGTCGTCGTTTTGTGTTTTTT
>JAASGM010000102.1:0-37755 GCA_023334215.1 Globisporangium cystogenes | reverse complement strand
TGCAGAACGTCTGGCTCGTCTCGCCCATGCCGCTGACGATCTCCTGACAGAACCCGCACTTCCACTTGAGCACGTCGTCGCCGCCGTCCCGCGGCTTGGGGCTCGGAGCCGGTATCAGCTCCAGACGCCGTGCGCACGCCTCATGTTCGCGTGGTCAATGATCATCGCGCGTTGCATCGTTCGTATCGCGTTGGCTAACCGGAGACCAGTGCGAGCCACGGAGTTAGCAGTGACGCGAGCAAGGACGGCGTCGCTGGCAGTTCGCACTCGAATAGCGACGCGCGGCCGTCGACACGCAGCAGCGGCAACGGCAGCAGCCTCGCGCTTCTGGCTTGCGAGTTAGTTGGGTGTAGGGAACAAAGCAGCAACACTCGTTGGCGCCGAAACTGCGTTTTCTCCGGCGCTGGGTCTGCGGGCGGCTCCAGGTGCCTGCACGTGGCGTTCCATGTCGCCCCAACGACGCAGAGACCATCGAGGACCGCGAACGTCGTGTCTGGGAACCGAGGCGCAAGGTCTTCGTCGCTAGTCGATGTGTCTTCCTCGTCAAGAAGATGCAGAGTGTACCGCACTTCGAGTGCCTCCAAGGCGCGTTCTCGTTGCGCGCAGAAGTCGAGACTCGCCGCTCGGATCGCGTGCTCGATGGTCGTCGCGACGTCGAGAGCGGGCGACCAGAACCACGCCGGAGAGCCGCGCTCTACTCTTCTCGTTACCAGAGACCGTCGCCAAGATTGGTAGTACGCCAGCAGATCGTGCAGACTCCAGTGAGGGGCGATCACCGAGCGCAACGCACTCGAGTCACTGAGTGGCGCTGGGATCTCGGCTCGCACCAACGCCAGTATGGCAGCTCTGCTGTCGATGCGAATCAGAGACGCGTCTGGTGTCGCACCGTCGGCGTTAGATGCGATCTGCGCGTCGCGGATCTCCCGCTGCAGCGCTGAGAAGAAGCATCGGAGCTGCTCCACCTGGCAGCTGAACGCGTCGCGAAGCGCAGACTGGAGGCGCTGGATGAGCGGGGTTCTTGTCCCACCCCTCGCCTTTGCGTCGCTGTCTGATCGTGTCTGTGCACTCGGTTCCTGCAACTCTGGTATGGTCTCCGCTACAGTGTCGAGCTCGGTGGCACCGGCACCGCTGTCCGCTCGGTCGAGTCGGAGCGGGAGTGACTGAGAGCTCAGCAGTGCCGTCAGGAGCTGCGCTGCTTCCGCAAGTGAGACGGACGCAACGAAGTCGCCGTTGTTCTCGCAACCGAATGTGCTCGAGGCTACCAAGTTCGTCGCTCTCGGGAGCCCGCACTCGCGAGACCCGGAGCTCTGAACGCTGCAAGCACCGGTGGAGCTGCTACCGGAGAGCAGCTGATCGCATCCAATGAACAGCCTGCGAAGCGATGGGTGGTGCCGGGCGTCGAGCGACTCGGCGAAGTCCCACCACACCTCGAGCCACGGGTCGATGTCCGAGACACCCGACGCCGACTTGGAGCTGAGGAACCGCTCGAGCGGGAAGCCGAGGAACGCCAGCGCCGAGCTCTGGTGCGTCACTCGCGGACTGTTCCCAGGCAAAGCACTCGCGTCGCCTCCGAGCAGCGCGTCGCCCCCAACCGCGAACGCAAGACTCACTCGCCGCGTCAGGCTGCGCATGTTGCTGCTCTGCCGGCGCACTGTCGGTGCCAAGGGCCGACTGCCTCCCGGGGACTCGGTCACCTCGCGCGCACTGCTGCCAGCGAACGCGGCGGAGGTCGAGTGGAGAGGCCTCGCGCTCGAGAGCAGCCACCCGCCGTCCACCAGTAGGAAGCACTCGCGGTGCAGCTGCGTCAGGATCTCCACCTCCCGCTGACTCAGAGCCTGCCGCGCGTACGCAGTGAGCAGCACGTGGCGCTGCAGTCGCTCGACGAGAGCCGCGCTCGAGAGCTCCTGGGAAGGTCGGAGCCCTGCGGTCGCGCGGAGGAGCTGGTTTACTGCTGACACGAACTGGTCGAAGCCGACGGCGATGGCTGGTGCGCAGCCCTCGGTCTCAGCGAAGAGCGCGCTCCGGAACATGAGTAGCG
Source organism: Globisporangium cystogenes (assembly GCA_023334215.1). Classification (NCBI taxonomy): domain Eukaryota; phylum Oomycota; class Peronosporomycetes; order Pythiales; family Pythiaceae; genus Globisporangium; species Globisporangium cystogenes. The sequence continues at coordinate 35,717 of JAASGM010000102.1, read as the reverse complement.
AGTGAAGAAGCACCACGCTACTGAGGAGCTGCAGCACGGACGGCGAACTCGGCTCCGGTGCGTCGTCGTTCTCTGCCTTCGGCTTGCTGTCCGCGGTGTCCGCTGCCATCGCAGCGTGCAGTTGCTCGCGGCATGGGTGGATTGCGAGGCGTAAGAGCGTCGCCTGGACGCACTTCTTGAGCGAACTCGGGGGCGAACCGGCGTCCTCCTCGACGAGGCACAACACGTTCTGCTGCAAGTGGGTGGGGAGCGCGTCCCAGGACTCCGCGACCGCTAGCAGTCGCGGGGACACGAGCGTGGCGAGGGGGATGTCCGAGTACCGATGCAGCAGCGACTGCGCGGTAGACAGCCGGCACATCGTCGAGATGCGCGTGCCGAGCGCAGAGCTGCTGGTCGAAGTGACCGCACTGCTTCCTTCTGTCGTGTTGGGTGCGAGTTCGAAGCCCTGGGCTCTCGCGGACGGAGTCGCGGGCGGCGTCTTCGCCCTCATGGAGACGCTTTGCTCGACTGGATCGACGTGGCGCCGGAACGCCACGGACGTCGGGAGTTGGATCGCGCGGTGGAGGATGTGGAAGAGGCCCTCCCAGTGCGCTGCGTTCGTGTTGCGCTGCATGTTGACGACCGCGAGCGGCGCCGTCTCGAGCGCGTCGGGTTTGTCGATCTCCATCTTGCGGAGGTCCTCGAACGCGCGGAGGAGCAGGAGCGGGTTCGTCTGGATGTCCGCACCGCTCGCCAGGAGCGCCTGCTGCTGCGCTGCGTTGCTCAGGAAGACGCTCTTGGGCAGGGAGAACACATCGTCGAGCTCCGACGGACTGCGGAAGCTCCGCGCCGCGAGCTGCTGCAGGATTGCCACGCGAATCTCCTGCACAAAGATCGTCTGGAAGAACGCGCGCCGGACGAACGCGAAGCTCTGGAGCGGCGGCGTCGAGATGACGAGAACACTCGCGTCTTCTGGGAACGACGACACCTGGCGAAGCCACCCATGCTTGTCCGTCGTAGCGCTCTTGCTGCCGCCGAGTCGTCTCGATCGACTTGAAGGATCCGAGTCGTGCAGGAGGTGGACGCTTCCAGCTCCTGCCAGAGCAGTTGGCGAGCCACTCGGCTTGGCTGGCGGGACGAGAGGCACCACGACGTCTTCCTCTCGCGCGAACGGGAGCTCGGCGCCGTACATGGCGAGCAGGTGATCGCACACCGCCGGTGCGAGCTGCGGGAAGAGCGCGAGGCCGATCCGCAAGCGCTTGGATCGCGGACACGACGTTTCCAACATGCGCTGCAGCAACGTCGACGAGAGCACCTCGCTGCCGATGCTCGCACCGTCGACCACCAGCGACACCAACCGTGTCGAGCTCCACGTCTGGAGCTCCCGCATCGCTCGCGCAAGCTCGCGTGGTTCACACCTCACGTCCCAGCGACGGAGCTTCGCGACCACCAGAGCCGATCGGAACGAGAAGGCGACGTCCTCGGGCAGCTCATCGACAGCACCACCATCGACGCTGAGAGGTTCGGACTCGCTCTCACCATCGACCGCTGCGCTCGGTGGCGGCTTCCGCTCGAGTTCGTTCGTCTCCTCCAGCGCGAACAGGAGCTCGAGGAGGAACGCGTACCACTGCGAACGGTTCCGCACGAGCGACATGAGTACACTGAGCATCTGCTTCAGTAGATCCGGTGCGCGGCTCAGCAGCGACAGCGACGAAGTCTGCAACGCGAACAGCCGCACAGCGCCACGTGCACCGGTCGAGTTGGTCGGGAGCTGATTCGTCTTGAAGGACACGCTCGCTCGCCTCCCGCCCGCCACCTGCGGCTCCAGAGACACCGTCCCGAACACCGTCGGCGCCACCGGAGCAGTCAGCGATCTCAGCGTGGCGAACAGCATCGGTAGGAAGAGCTGGAGCGAGAGCGGCGGCCTGGAAGCCACCCGCGTCGCGTTGAACGCGTTGAGAACCGCTGCACCGAAAGTCGCGAGCGGTGTGAGCTCTCGCACCCGCCGGATCTCGTGCTCGATCTCGACACGCTTCCTCCCGAGCAAAGCATGCGTCTCGCTACTCGCAGCTGCCTGCGCGCGCAGAGTCGCGATCTCCGGCAGCTGGAAGTCGCCGTGAACCGCGGCCTCCTGAGTCAGCTTGGTGAGCGTCGTCTGCTGGCCCTGCGCGCGCGTCGCGAGCGCCGCGAACTCGCGCACTGTGAACTTGAGCTTGATCGGGTCGCCCCCACCGAGCTCCTTGGCTCCCGGGTTCCACATCTTGTCCAGGATGACGTCGGCGACATCGGACGCTTGAAGCCCTCCACTCAGCGTCGGGATCCTAGCGATGCGCTCGCCGAACGCGTCAGCCGAGTGACGCGACGCCAACACGATGCGCGCTGCGGGGTGCACCGGGATCGTCTCGGTGCTGGAAGCGCTCTCAGCTCTGGCGCCAGTGGATTGGACGACGAGGCATTCCTTGCCGCCAACGACGCACGTCTCCCACTGGAACACTGGAGCCAGGCTGCTGGAGCCCGCCTCGGCGTCCATCGGCTCGACGTCGAGCACTAAGAGCTGCTGGCCGTCGCGCACCGCGGAGCAGATCACCTGCTCCAAGTCGACCGCCTTGGCGCTCACCATGAACAAGTCGCTCCAGTCCCAGAGGTTGCGCGCGTACTTGAGCACGAGCTCCTCGACTTCGTGCGCGTAGTCCGTGAGCAGGAGCACCGGGAAGCCCGCAACGTCGACCTCCGAGAGGAAGAGTCCGTCCTGCAGGCGCCGCGTTGAGAAGCAGACGCCGCCGCCGCTCACGAGCTGCCAGGTCAGGCGATCACACTCGTTGCAGCGGAACAGGTCGGCGGCGCTCTCGTCTCGCTCGTCGTCCGTACGCTCGCTCGGTCGCTCTCGGAGCACCACGCGGAGACTCGGCAGCAGGCGGCACCGTGTCTCGCGAGGCTCCAGCGCGCGCTGCTGCACCACTCGCCACGTCTTTAACAGCGTGAGCCGGTCGCCCGTGCGGCGAACACCTGCGTAGACGACGAACGCGGCGGTGAGCAGCGCGTTGCGCCACACGATCCCATGTTGTCGCGAGCGGTCGACGTCCTCAACGCTCTTCTCCACGCGCTGCTTCTCATCTGCTAGCGCGAGGAGCGCGAGGCGGCCGCTCTCGAGCCGCGCGTCGCGGGACTCACTCTCCGCCACGATCGTGCGCTTCTCCTCGACCGCCGCCGCGAGCGCCGCCTGGGACGCCGCGAGCTCGCCGTCTGCGTCTGCGGCGCGCTGGCGGCTGACCTGGAACTCGTGCAGGAGCAGCCGGAGCCGCGTCTGCGCCTTCTCGAGCTTGTCGAGCGTCGGCTTGACGACGCGGCGCGTCGTCGCGTACTGGAACACCGCGCGCACCCAGATGACCATCATGCTCGCCGCGAGGCTCTGCTTCTCGACGTCCTCGCGGGTGAACCGCACGTCGCTCATGTACGGGCTCGCGAGCCGGGCGAGCACGTCGTCCGACACGTTGTCCTTGTCGTAGCTCAGCATGTGCTGCACGACGTTCGCGTCGCCGAGGATCCGGCGCGCGTTCTCCCACGTCGGCTCGGCGCCGAAGAGCACGCACACGGCGTCGAGCACGAGGTGCACGAGCAGCGGCGGGCTGATGAACGACTTGATCTCGATGATGTGACGCTTCTCGATCAGCAGCAGCGCCGCGTTCGCCTCCTCGAGACACGCGAGCGGCACGTGGAGCTCCACCTGCGCCTGCTTCTCCATCTCGTTCGTGAGCTCGACCTGCTGCTCCGCGGCCGCCTGGTACCGCCCCAGCATATCGTGGAGCCGCGTGCTGCTCTCCGTCTGCTGCGCGAACGTCGTCTCGTGCGCGGCGATCTGAAGCTCGACACCATCCAGGCGCGCGCGCAGGTCGCCGTCGCCGCTCCGGAGCGTCTCGAGCTCGGTCGCGAAGCTGTCGTGAACGTAGAGGAACCACTCGGCGCGAGCGAGCGCCTCGCACTCCGCCATGCACATGCGCTCGACGAACCGTGCGAAGAACGCCGGAAGCGCCATCGCGAGCGCTGTTGTAGCCCCCCGAGCAGCGCGGTGCAGCTCCACCGCCATGCGTGCGATCTGTGGCAGTTCGTACTCGAGCTGCTCCATCCGCACCACGAAGTCCTCCTGCGTGCGCAGCTGCCCCGGCGTCACCGCCGCCGACGAGCGGTCGAGGAGCAGGAGCCGCTGCACCTCGGCGTGGAAGGAGCCGTAGAGCGCTGTCAGCAAGTCGCCCGCCGATAGCACCGGGCACGAGACGACACTGCAGTGCGCGAAGAGCACAGGGACGTGCGCCGTCGTCCACGCGAGCTGCTCCGCGTCAACGAGGAAGACGACGCGCAGGCGCTTGCGGATCCGCTCGACGATCTGCTGCCACTTGCCGCTCGTGATGCCGAGCGGCCGCATGAGCGACATGATCGTCGCCGTCACGCTCTCCGTCTCGACCTCGCACCGGCGCGTGAAGTCGTCGCAGTCCTGCTGGTACTGGAGCTGGCACTGCGCGAGTCGCGCCGCCAGCGTCTGCTGGTGCCGCTGCTCGAGCTCTTGGTAGAACGTGGCGCTGCGAACGCTCAGCGACTCCTTCTCCTGCCGCTTGACCGCCGCGAGCTCGCGCTCACGCTGCTGCTCGAACTCGCGCCGGATGCGCGCGCTCTGGGCCGCGAACTGGTTGTCCATCTCGACGAGCCGCTCGTCGCGCACGCGCGTGGCCATCTTGATCTGGTCCTCGAGCGAGAACGCGCCGGGCACCTCGCCCGTAGCCAGAAGCGTCAGCAGGTGCCGCAGCACCGCGCCAGGCAGCAACTCGAGGCGCTTGACCACCAGCGTCACGTTCGCGCACTCGACGCCGATGCGCTCGTAGAGCTCGCGCACGAGCAGCCGCCACTGGAGCTCGGCGTGGCTGACGTCGCGCACACCCTCGAGCGTCCTCACTGTCTGGGGCTGCGCAGACCCGCGCGAGGCGCAGACGTAGCGCAGCAGCACGTCGCGGCCGCTGCCGCTTGCCCCCAACAGGATCGTCTTGGAGCCCTGGCGCGCGTGGACGCGGTCGATCTGCGCCACGGTGCTCGCCTGTCGGAGAACGAGAGCGCAACACGAGACTCGGTTAGCAGCCGCATCAGCAGGTTCCTCCTCACGTGACTGCTACGCGCGACACGTACGAGACCACGCGAGACTTGCGGCGCTGACGTGGGCAGCTGGTGCACCAAGAGCGCGTTCACCGGCGCTGCCTGCACGGACGACGCGGCGAACGTGCGGATCGCGCCGAAGAGGTGCTGCAGTACCAGCTGCGCCTCGGCGTCCGTGGCGTCCTCGGCGAAGACCTCGGCGTAGACCCACGCCTTGGCCAAGCTCATGCTCTTGCGCCGGAGGAAGCTGGAGCTGGTGCTCCGTGGCGTCACCGGAGCGCTGTTGTTGCTGCTGCTGGCAGTCGATGACCTGTCGGCGAGTGTCGATCGCTGGTAGTAGAGTTCACTCGGCACGAACCCCCACATCGGACGGCTCTCAATCACTGCCACGTGTCCTCCCGACGGCTTCTTGTCCTGGAGCTCTGTCGAGAGGTACGCGAGATACCCGACGGCGTTGTAGCCCGTGTTGAAGTGGTTCACAGCCTCGCTCGTCTGTGCGGCACTCGCGCTAGCAGCGCTGGCACCGCTGTCGAAGCGGCGGCGATCCATCGCTTCCATGATGCGCCGCAAGCGCCACACAAACGCCACGATCGTCTGTGTGGCGCTCGACTGCGCGAGCGCGAACGGATCTCCGAACGACCGCAAGCTCTCGTGCGTCCAGAGTCGCATGGCCGTGTCGGCGTCGAGGATGTACGACGGCGCGACGCTGCAGATACCTTCGTAGACGCGCGAGAGATCGTGGAGGCGGAAGCGCGGAGCTGCAGTTCCACCTCGCGGCCACGGATGACGGCGCAGCTTCTCCCAGAACGCCACCGAACCGGCGACGAGAAGCGAGAGCGCTTGGCGCACGGTCTGCGGGAGCCGCTCGAGCGCCGAACCCGTGGGGCGGTCGAGCTGCGCCAGAGTCAGCGTCAGGAAGATGTGGTGGATCTCTGGCGCGGTGCAGGACGGTGCGACGACCGGGAAGAGGTGCGCCATCAACTTCGTCTTGGCTCCAGTGAAGTCTCCGGCGCGGTCCGCCATGGCGGAGGCGACCAGCAGCAGGCTCTCGATCCGGATCGGGGCGGCGTCGTCGCCGGCGAACACCCTCGCGTGCTCGTGCGCCGAGCGCAGGAACTCGTGGCAGGACGCGTCGTCCGCCGTCAGGTCGGCGTCCTGCGGCAGGTGAAGGTCGTCGACGATCAGGATCGCGATCTTCCCAGGCGGCGGCTCGAACACGCCCGTGCGCTCGCGCTGCAGCATCCGCTCGAGGCACTGCGCGAGGTCCGCGACGCCGCGCGTGAACGCGTCCATCGTGAAGAAGAACGGGACGAAGCTGCCGGCGTCGAACTTGACAGTCGCGTCCACGTTCTTCGTTGCTGGGAACCCTGGGGTGAGCGTCCACGCGCAGGTGCTGGTGGCTACGTCGTCGGCTTCCGATGACACGAGCGTCTCTGGAGCAGTGCCGACGCGCTTCGTGGCGGCGCTCGCGTGGTGCAAGCGCCGGAACCTGGCGGCGAGCGCCGTGACAAGCGAGATCTGGTGGAAGCGGATCCGCTCGACAGACTCGAGCGTCGCGTCTCCCGCCGCCGCTTCTTCCTCTGACGCTGCGCGTGGGGCTTCCGCTGGTGCCTGGACGCTGTTGTTCGTCACGACGGACTTGAGGCACGCCATCTGCAGCAGGAAGTTGCGCAGCAGCTTGGTGCGCCGCGAGTTGTCGCCGCCGACCAGCACGACGCCGCGTCCGGCGCGCACCGCCTCCTTCATGGCCGCGTGCACCAGGAGGCTTGTGTGCGTCGGGACGAACAGGCTCGCGTTCGCGAACGACTCGGCTCCGCTCGAGAAGGCGCTTCCTGGAACGACGCTCGTGGGTGGCGACAGCGCATGTAGACTGTGGTGCACGCTCACGAAGCGCACGCCCGGGACGTCGATGAGCGTCTCGAAGAGGCTGCAGTCCTTCCCGCAGCCCGCCCATGCCGCGGCGACGACGTCGAAGTGCGTCTTGAGCATCCCGTTCACGAGCAGCTGCAGCGCCGCGTTGTCGTTGACACCGCCGGCGAAGCCCCACATGACCGCGTACATGAGCACCAGCTCGACACGGAGCTCCAGGCGATCCGTTCGGGCAGCTTGGTGCGGGTCGAGCTCTGCGTTCTCGCGGCTCGTCGCCGAGGAGACAGAGAACAAGAGCGCCTGGAGCAGAGAAAGCAAATTCGCGGTGCGCTGCAGGCGGCTCAGCCGGAGAGCGCACCCGTACTCCTGGATGACCGCGAAGACCGCGTCCAAGAGCTCAGAGCAGAGCAGTCGACGCTCGACGATGTCAAACGTCAGCAGCGCGAGCGCCTTGTATGGCGAGTCGGCGGTCCAGTCGCTCCGCTGGATCGCCAGGTACCGACGGATGTACGCGCGGTGGATCGGCTCGGAGGTGTCCTCGTCCGCCACCTGCGTCGTGCAGCCGCCATCGGGGCTGTCAAAGCACACGAGTGCGTTGCGGTGGAGGACGCTTGGCGAGCAGCTCTCCAGCGACGCCGTCTCGAACAGGAACCGGAGATTCGGAGGAACCGTCATGCTCTCGCCGTCGTGGAACGGGAGCACCGGTCGCTGCAGGTCCGGCGCAGCGCGCTCCAAGTACGCGCCAGTTTGCTTCCTCTCGAGCACGCAACTCAGGTACTCGAGCCACGGAGCCCCCATCTCTCCGTCGAACACCACCCAGAACAGCGAGAGTGCTCCAGGCTCCGAGTAGTTGGTGTCTCCCCCAGACTGCGACGTGCTCTTCGACATGGCAACGACGAGCTTCTCGTGTGCAAGGCGGAGCAAGCGACCGAGCACGGACCTGGTTCGGCCCTTGCCGTCCGGTGCGGTGCTGCCGTAGAGCTGCTTGAGCGTCAGCGCGAGCGGGAGAACGACGTGGACGTCGACGACACCCTCGGCGCTCTTCTCGGTGACCGCACTGCCCCCCGCGTTCGTCTTGGTACTGACTGAGGAAGGCGACTCTGTCTGCGAGAGCTTCGGTGGTGACGGGGAAGCTGGAAGTCTGCTTGCCTTCGGTCGCTTGCTGTAGCTCGTGCTGTCAGTGAGCCCGGTGTCCGTCGTGTCGGCGTCGCGGTGGCACAGGTCCAGCGCCTTGGCCAGCAGTGTGTACACTGTTGTCTTCCCCGTGCCACTGCCCCCCACGAGCACCACCCCTGTCGCCGACCGCAGGCCGCTCGCGAGAGTCTGCGCTTGCATCAGCAGCGCTTCTCGAGCCACGAGGTGTAGCGACTTGGCCGCTTCGACGAGGAACGGCGGCCGACTTGCCGCTCCATCACTCGCTGCTGCTGTTTCGGCCTCGCGGCGCCTCCATTGCTTCACAAACCACTCGGCGTCGTGGCCGTGGGCCTGGAACACGTCGCACACGGTCAGCTCGAGCGCCGCCAGTTCGTTCGCTGGTGACGACGCATACGCAGCGAAGTACTGGAGGATCGCTTCACGCAGTAGGAAGAGCTGGAGGTTCCCTCGCTCCAGCTCCTCCGAGCTCCTGACGATCTTCGCTGCCACCGCTGCGATGATCGTCTTGAGCGCCGGGAGGCCCCACGACTGCCGCAGGCGATCGCTGAGCGCCGGCGAGCAGCTCACGAGACACCAGAGAGTCTGCAGCTTGCTAGAGACGTCGCGAGGCGACTCGAAGCCCTTGCTGAGCAGCAGCGCTTCGAGGACGTACGCGCGATCGCACTCGAGAACGTCGAAGCGGCTCAGGTGCTCGGTCGAGGCGCTCAGGCGGGTGAAGCTCTGCGATGTCGTAGAGCATTGTTCGAGCGTGAGGAAGAGCGCGGTTCCGGGGACGAACACGATCGCGTCTCGCTGGAGGCCGCCAATCGGCAGCTTGGTCAGGACCGAGTGCTGCGCAGCAGCGTCGTCAGTTCAGCGCACCGCGACCACAGCACGCAGAGCGCAGAGCGCTGAGCGCACCTCGATCTTCTCGAACGCCGCTGCGACCACGCGCACGATGTCCGCCACGCGCGCTGCTGCACTCGGAGCGACGCTGAGGCAGAACGTTCCGCCCGAGTGCAGAGCTCCGCGTAGGAGCATCAGCACGTGCGCGACCGCGGTCGGCGCGCTGGTGGTCGTGCTGAAGCACTGTCGCCCGAGGATCCGACTCGTCTGGAACGCCAGGTGCGCCTTCCCGACGCCGAGCGGTCCGGAGAGCACGATCGCTTGCGCGCTGCGCACGCAGCCGAAGAGCGAGAAGAGCGCGCGCAGCGTCCCGGGGGTCACGACGCTGTCGGCGTGCGGGGACGCGAAGTGGAACCCGTACGGCACCCTGAGTCCGTTCATCAGGACGTGGCACTCGTACCCGACCGTCGCGCTGTCGTCGAAGCGGTGCTTGAGCGTCAGATCCCAGCAGATGCCGAACCTCCGCGCCGTGCCACCGGCGCTCCGAGTCGCGGGCCGAGCACTTGATGAGCACTCGAAGTGGCTGGCGAGCGCGTCGCGGAATTCGAGGTCCTGCAAGATGAGCGTCGACCGCAGCACGAGGTCTCGCGTGGACATCGCTGCGAGATGGCCACTGCTCCCGTCACCTCCATCGAAGAGCCATCGCAGCACGAGGCGGTGATAGTTGCTCAGCTGGTGGCGCAGCTCGTCGAGCGACGCGGCTCTAGCGTCGCGCAACTTCGCGTCGACGAAGTCGCACCGCTGGATCCGATCTGCGAGCCCAACGCACTGAAGAGCACACGAGCAACGCGAGGTGAGCACGCGAGACGACATGGGGCGGCACTGTAGCGTGTACCTGGATCGGCACCGCGTCGATCGGCCGCGGAGCTCCAGCGCTCGGCTTCGGAGCGCTTGCGGTGGCTGCGATGTCAGCGAGCATCCCGGCGACATCCCTTGTCTGGCGTCGGAGCTGCTCGGTCAGGCGCTTGTCGACCGCAGCGAGCCACTGCTCCTGCGGACCGCGCGCCTTGAGGTTCTTCCCCATCGGCACCACCTCTGCGCACGCCGCCGCACGCACGCTCTGGATGTCCTGGAAGGCGTCGCGCGTGCCGAACACGATGCGGCCGACGTTCTCGAAGCACTGGTGCAGGAACGGCTGGATGTGCGCGACGTCGCGCGCGCGAGAGAGCAGCACCGCCAGCTCGAAGTTCGACAGCCGGAAGAACGGGGGGAACACCTGCCGCTTCACCTGCGCACGACGTGAGCGACGCGAGAGCACAGGAGCCACCGAAGTAGCAGCAGCAGGGATGTGAGTCGCACCTCCAAGTGGTCCGCCAGACTCTTCCCGACGGTCTCGAAGCCCTCGATGAGCACCTGCAGCACGTGGCGGTTGTCCGCGCCGACGCCGAACGGGATGCAGAGCGGGCGCTTGGCGAGCGACTCCATGAGCGCTCTCCACACGCCGTCGTGCTTCTGCAGCAGCTTGGCTTGCTCCGGGAACGACCGAACGAAGTCGGCGGACGTCAGGCGCTGCACCTGCTCCCACTTCTGCTGGCAGATCTGGAGAAGCTCGAGCGCAGTCTTCGCGAGCGCCAGGTCGCTCAGCAGCCGCGTCAGCCGCGTCTGGATCGCGCGCGCGTACGAGGAGAAGTCCATGACGCGGAGCAGCACCTCGCTCTCCTCCAGCAGCGTCACGAGCTCTTCACAGTCGTCCAGGCAGTACGCGTCCCGGCCCTCGCGATCCTTCTTCGCCGACACGGGGATCTCCTTCACCTCCCACGTGTGCAGCACGCTCTCGAACGCCTTGGAGATCGCAGCCTCCGCGGTCGCTTCCTCGGACACTTGGTGGATCAGCGTCGCGCGCGTCACCGCCTGGATCGCCAGCAAGTGGCGCAGCGGGAGCTCCAGGTGCCTGCGTTCGCGCGGCGCGTCGTGCTCCGACTCGGCGCTTTCGAGGATCGAGAAGGAGCACTGGAGCTTGTGCTCGAGCTTCGTCCAGTGCCGTTCTTCCAGGTCCTCGTTGCGCAGGTCGCGGATCACAGGCGTGAGTCCCTCGACGACGTTCTTGGCGTCCTCAAGTCGCTTGAGCGCCGGGATCGGTGACGCGCTCCTCTGCAGCCGCTGTACCACGTGCTCCATCCGCTCCACCATGCCGCGGAGCTCGTCGATCGCGATGTCTCGCAGCGTCGTGCTGGACCGAGCTCTCAGGTAGTCTTCGGCCGTGCACACCGCGTCCCAGAGCTCGCGTTTGAGCGCCAGGTCGGCAGAGATCGATTCGAGCTCCGCGAAGTCGTTCGTGGACGGTCTCGCGTTGTTGGACGTGTCGGCGAAGACGCGTTGGACCCACGCGAGGCGCGTCGCGTGCGCCGCCAGCTTGGTCGCCTCGGCTTCCAGTTCGTGCGAGACGCTCCTTGCGTCGTGACACGGACTCGCAGCCTCGCTCACCGCAGGATCGCTCGCGTTGGCTCGGAGCGACCCGATGCCGTCCTCGAGCTACTCGCGAGTGGAAGAGACCAGTCTCCCGTGTCAGCATGGCGACGCCCGAGTACCGCACACACTCACTCTCTCGACGCACCTGCTTCATGGTGTCGACCAACAGGATCGAGTACTCGCTGATGTCCGACTCGCGCCGTCCGGTGGCGTCGACGACCTGCGTCTTGAGCGCGAGGAACTCCGGTTCGCACAGACTGAAGAGCTCGGCCGTCGCGGTGGGAACGGCGAACTCGAGCTGCTCGAGTGTGCGGAAGAGGCTCGTGAGTGCAGCGAGGTCGGCTTCTTTCTCCTCCGCCATGTCGTTCACGTCCTGGGAGACACGGAGAGCCCGTCACTCGGCTGGCTATCGTGTGCGACACCCAGAGCTCTCAAGCGAGTACCTTCAGGTTCAGCAGGTACATCGCGAACGCCTCGAGATCGGAGGTGACCGGCCTCTGGATGCGCGCACAGGCGTCGACCGTGAACTCGTGGAAGGCGCTGCACTTCTCGTGCGCGAGCGATGGGAAGAGCTCCTTGAGCCGCTCGATGCAGCGCAGAGGCGACGGCAGCAGCGCTGCCTGCAGCTGCCGGACATCGAAGTGGAGGAACTCGACGTCCTGCGACGCATTCAGGCTGCGGATGTCGCGCACCTGGCTGTTCAGGTCCGCGACGTCCTTCGTCATCGCCGACAGCGAGTACGCGTCTCGCCGGAAGCGCGTCGCGATCGCGTCGAAGTCGTACTGTTGGTGGTGAGCGTGCAGCCGCATCATGTCGGCGTAGCAGTCGACGAACCGCTCTGCAGCCGTCGCCGTGTTCGCGATCAGTTCATCGATCAGATTGAGCAGCAGGTTGAAATCGCCGGCGTCGTTGAGGCGCTCGACGAGACGCTCCCCGTTGCTCCGCGGCCGCGAGTCGTCGTCACCGGCATCAGTGCCGCCGCTGTCGTTGTTGTTGTTGTTCGCGTGATGCGCAGCGCTGACGCTCGGGTCGCTGGCGTCGCTGGCGTCGCTGGCCATCTCCAACATCGACGAGCGGATGTCGTCGGAGAACCGGAGGATCGACGCGAGGTCTTCGTGCGCAGTGAGCGGCGGCACGTCCTCGAACACCTCGACGAAGTTGCTCAGCACGCTCTTGATCACATCGGTGACGTGGCTCAGGTCCGGTTGGAAGCGGATCCCGAACTCGCCAGTCTGGGCGTCCACGTGCGCAAGCTCGAGCAGCACGCGGACTAGCGGAACTGGAGCGAGCGCAGCGATCTCGCGGAGGCCACTGGTGTGAGCTGCTGGAGCCGTGTTCGCATCAGCGATCTGATGTTCGTGACTGTCTCCGTCGCTCGTACTCGATGGAGCGAGCGTCGGCTGGAAGATGGACTGTCCAGTTCCTGAGAACGGCGACAGGATCAGCTCCTTTGAGATGTCGATCTCGACGATCTGAAGCAGATCATCCAGCGCGACGCTATCGACGCGCATGGCGTCCATGCGCGTGGTGAGCGCAAGGAGGAAGACCGCCTCGAACTTGCTCTCCATCCACACTGCGGCGGACTTGGCGTCTTCCGCGCCAGCGCTCTTCGCTTGGGTCTGGAACTTGTCGCCCATCACCAGCCGCAGGAAGCACTTTGCCTCCTGCTTCGAGAGTCGCAGGCGCTGACGTGACGCAATGGCGTCTCCACCACCACCATCACCACCACCACCTTTGCTGTGGCGCCTGCTCTCGCTCTTCGTCTCGACTCGGCGGTTCCGAGGGACGTCGAGCGTTCTGTGAAACGCGCTCACGAGGTCGTCGTGCGCCACGAGGCTGCGGATGTATACGGCGTTGGCGCCGCGCAGGAGGTGGTTGTACACCGCGTCGACGCTGCGCAGGATCACGGCAAAGTACGCGTCCATCTGCAGGAAGTCGACGAGGAAGACGAACTTGGTGAGGTGCACGCACTTGCGGCGCTGGATTGCAGCCATCGTCCAGCGGATCTCGTCCAGCGGGTCCCGCGATAGGTGCAGCCGCCGGCGCTTCATGCGCTCCAGGTGCTGCTTGCGCGACACCCGGAGCTGCGCGGACTTGGACGGCGATAGCTGTGTCGGCGCGGCACCCATCTGGAAGTGCTCGTGCAGCATGAACTGCGCGTCTGCGGTGGCGAGCGCCAGCTCGCGCTCGACGTAGCCGTCGAAGAGCTGGAAGTTGCTGCTCTTGCGCGTCGAGAGCGCGAACTCGTGGCCCGGGAAGCCGCCATACGTCGACTCCGTGTTGTCGAGGCTCCCGTGACACACGCTAAGGAGGATGCCTTGGATGGCACTGTTGATCGAGCAGAGCTGTACCACACGCGCTTCCAGGAATGCTGCCTGTGCAGCGCAGCTCATGCTGACACAGTGAGTTCAGGTTCGCTGTCGCGATGGTAGACACGAGCAAACGTGTCACGTACGTTCTTCGTGGTGAACTCGGAGACCGACATCGTGCAACCGTCAAAGTCGCAGACGAGCTGGACCGTCTCGAGCTTCTTGAGCTCTCGTTGCACACGGCGCATGCCTTCGATGAGCGGCGGGTGCGAGAAGTAGAGCTCCGAGAGCAGGTTCACGCGCGCGGTCTCGATCTTCTCGTGCCGGATCCAGTTCTTCCAGCTCAGGAACACCTTGCGATACCGAAACCTACGTACCAGTTGGAGCGATCGCACGGTCAGCAGACGACGAGACGCAGTGAACCACGGGCACAAGATGTGCAGACAAGACGCGCGTACAGCTGGAACGTCCGCAGGCGCGCGATGCGCTCGAACTGTAGCTTCTGGCGCTCCCACTCGCCCGTCGACAGGAACGACGCCCGGAAGTCGTCGCAGCTCAAGTGGAACGTGAGTCCCGCACCGCTGATCGTGTAGTAGTCGCACTTGGCGGCGTGTCTGTAGCTGGCGCTGGCACTGATGCTCGAGTCTGCTCCACCGAACAGCAGTTCCTGTGTGAGAGCAGAGCAAAAGAGGCGTCAGCGGTGAGTTGGACAGAGAACTGGAGAGAGTTAGCAGGATACGTACGTAGGAGACGGTGACGATATCGTACGGGTTGTACGGCCGCCCGCGCTCGAGGCAGTGGACCGGGACTGCGTACACAAACGTGTTCCTGTGGTACGTTGACATCAGCCGCATGTGCGCAGGTTCGAGTTCCGCGGAGCCTGTGTGCGTAGCGAGCGCGGATCAGTCAAACTAAGTGGAGCGACAGGCATCTCTGGACGCTGCTCGGCGGGTCTGCGAGCGAACCTGAAGGACCGCGTGGCTGTCTTGTCTTCTCACTGCGCTGCGATTGTCGTGCTACTGCCGATGAAGGAGACGTGGTTGCGTGGGTCGGTGGGAGGGTCGTGGATCCGGGCTCGCTCGCATCGTGGCGACTACGATGTCGCCCACCTTCTGCTGCTGCCGACATCGGCCACTTCACCGCGCTGCTGGATGGTATGGTGCTTGGTTGCCTCGACGAGCCCCAGCTGCGCGCCTCCTCCTCTCGTGCAAACTCGCTGTGGTCTCTGAAGAGCGAGACCGGCGCGGCAGACAGCGGCCGCTTTCCCAGTCGAGATCCCGGACGCAGCAGCGACATCGGCATCTTTACTAGCAGCGATCTCGACGACGTGCCGTGTGCCGCCGCAGTCGACGTCGATGCGCTTCTCACATCGTCCTGCTTAGTTGCGAGAAGCTGGGATCGTGTGTCGCCCGCCTCTGGTTCTTGAGGCGACAGTAGAACGCCGTGAGTCTTCGATGCTGCATGAGCTGACGAACCGTTGTCACCACCGCTGCTACCGATCTGGTTGCTAAACGCTGCCTGGATCCGATCCATCCTGTACTGACTCGTGCTCGCTTGACGAGCTCCTGGCGCTGCCGACTTGGGACGCAGAGCAGGTTTTCTCGGCACGTGCGACTCTAGCGTCGCTGTATTTGCCTCAACTGCGCCGCCCTAGTACGAGACACAGAGATGCCAGCTCAGCTACCATTCGAGGCTGCCTTCGATCCACAGCTCTTTAGTACGTCAGCACGCACTGGAGGAGACCGATTTGGTGGTCGAGCGCTTGCTACAGCAACCGCAGACCCTGGTCGTGGGGAACGCAGCCTCTCGCTGAGCTGTCGTTGTGGTGACCACGAAGGGCGGCATCAGCACCATCAGACACAGTATGCAGCGCCAGCAGCTTTTGACTTGACGAACCTGAAGAGCTGGCGCGCGATCGGCGCGCTCAGCGAGCGCCTGCAACACCGCCACGTGCTCGACAGCGCTCGCTCCCTCCACTGGACGGCCTCGTTGCGCTCCCGCTGTGCGCGGACGCAAGTTCGGTGCGCGGCCGAAGCGCTCGTGCTCCATGATCTTGATCGGGTTCGTGTCGACCTCCGGGACCTCGCGCTGCTCTTGCCGGCGATCCTCCTGCGGCGCGCGGGCTCGCATCTCCTCCTGTCCTCGTCTCTTCACGAAGACATCGGTCGGTCACACAATAGCTGCGACTCTTCACGTTGACCTCGGTCGGTCACATATTACCATTTGTCGGTCACACAACACCATCGATTGGTCACACAATTGCAAATTGATCACAAAATTGCCACTTCGGCTTCGCTGGGTCTTGGGACCTGGGGCTCGAGCTGTGCGAGATGGAGGCGGAACTGGTGCGCCTGCATGCCGCAGTTGTCCGCGTAGAGCGCCGTGAGCGACACGTTGGCTGCGACCGCGTCGTGCAAGACTGGCAGTGCGTGTCGCGGCATCGGGTTGTCCGAAATGCGCAGCCAGCAGAGACCGCGGGCGAACTGGAGCAGGTACGAGAGTGCCAGGTATCCCTGCTTGTCGTTGAAGAGGCTCAGTAGGTTGCTCGAGATGTCGAGCGCAGTGAGCGTCGGGTGGAACGCCAGCGCCCCGAGTACGATGCGGCAACCCTCCGGCTGCAGATTGTTGTTCGCAACGCTGTCGGGTCGGAAGAGCACACGTAGAGCATCAATCGGACTTTGCTAGTCAGGAGATGCATCACGAGAGCACCTCGAGCACAGCATCGGTACACTTGAGACGTACTTGAGAAAGCGGAGACTCGAGCGAGCGCTCTGGATGCCCTTGGACAGCGCCAGCACACCTTCCAGTTGCGGTCGGTACGGGCTCCCGACGAGGTCGCACGCGTCAAGCTCGAGAAACTGCAGCGAGTTGTTCGTGACGAGCGCCTTGCCCAACAGCAGCAGCCCGTGCGGCCCGATCGCGTTGTTCGACAAACTGGAGTCCGGGAACGAGGTCCGCACACTGTTACTTCAAGTACTTCCGAGTACTTCGCGTACACCAACAAACGAGTCTCTCACCTGAGGCGAACCAGGTTGGTGTTGATCTGCGCGAGGAATCCGGCGAGTCCAGCGATGGCGTCGCGCGAGACACTGCAGTTGGCCATCCGCAGCACCAGTGCGCGTCGATCCTCCTGCGTCGCATCGCTGCCTCCAGAGCTCTCGTCCACGAACTTGCGGAGCAGCTGCGGGAGTTCGCCTTGCTCGCTCGAGGCTGTTGTTTCGTCGGGTTCTTTGTTATGGTTGGGTGTCGCAGCGAGCGCAAGCGCTTCATGTGCATCGACCTGAGTCGTCATCCAGTCTCTCTTGATCGCGTCGAGTCGAGCAGGCGCCAATGTTGGATATCATATAGTGATAAAACTGGGTATTGTTGTCAGAGTCAATACTCGGTTTCATCACTATGCAATTTCCAACTTCGACGAGCGCAAGGAAGAAGACGACAACGACGACGATGGAGTCGATCATGCAGATGCAGGACGACATCCACAAGCTCAAGAAGATGATGGACTCGGTGTTTGAGAAGATGTGCGTCGCTCCGCCACTGTGGGCTCTGCTGCTGCTGCTGGTGTTGGCTCTCACGTCTCCTCGCTCGCTCGTGTGGCAGCGAGAGCCACGCGGCCGACAGCGCGTACGACGCCGCCGACGCCTACGGTGCTCTGCTGCAACTGCTGCTGTTGTGTCTCGTCTCACCCGCACTCGACTGATGAGAGCGCACGCCACGCACAGCGGACAAGGACCGGATCGTCGAGATGCTTAACCGCCTGAGCTCGCGGGTGCGGCGGCGGGTGGGGCTGCAGACAAGCGCCAAGTGCTCGAGACTAACGCTGCTGCTTGCTCTGCATGCAGATGGCGGACGCGGACATGTCGAATCTCACGGCGACGCCCACGAAGGACGCGGCGCCCGAAGACATCGCGGTGCGTCGCTGGGGGCTGCGGGCGGGTGGATGAATGGATGGGAGGAGGCGAACAGGGAGAGAGAGTGACGCACTCGCGTGGCCACTACAGGCGCTCAAGCAGACGATCAACACCACGGAGGCTGAGCGCCAGAGCATCCACCGCCGCGCCGGCGCGTCTCTCAAAGGCGCGCTCTAGTGGCCCCCAACACAAACACACAGGAGCGGATCGCAGCCACCGAGTCGGTTCAGTTGGTTCATCATCATCATCATCATCCTCATCCTCAGCACTTCGCTCGTCACGAGCGGCTCCTCCTCCTCCTCCTCAGCGGTCGAACGTGAAGTGGTGCGAGTTCGCCCAGATGTCGTTCGCCAGCTCCTCCACCTCCTCCTCGTCGATCTGCGGCGCCGTCGGCCGGCTGCTCGTCGGCGTCAGCGTCGCACTCGACGACTCGACTCGCGGCTTCTTCGGAGACGCAACCGCGGCCGACGGCGACGCCTTGCGCTTGAGCAGCGCCTGCTGGGCCTCCGCCTCCTCCTTGCTCTTCCGCAGCGCCGCGCGCTCCTGCTCCGCAAAGTGCTCGTCTTGCAGCTCGCGCGCGATCTCGTCCCAGAGCCCCGTGGTCTTGAGGTACGTCTCGAGCTCCACCTCGCTCTGGAAGTAGTCCTCGTTCAGCCGCGCGTTCTTGGGCGTCGTGCCCGGCATGTAGTAGTCGTACTCGAAGCGCCCCGGTCGGTAGCTCCAGCCGCGCTTGATGAGCTTCCCGACCACCTTGCCGATCGACACCTTGTAGTACTCGGGCTGCAGCTCGCTCGCGAACGACGCCGACTTGGGCCGCGACGTCGACTCGAACACCTTGGCGGCCGCCACCGCTTTCTTCTGCGCCGCCGCGGCCTCCTCCTTGACGCGCGCCGCCTCCTCCTTCGCCCGCAAGCTCGCGAGCTTCTGGTCGGCCGCCTTCTCTGCCGCCTCGCTCTGGTGCTGGAGCTGCTCTGCGCTCGCGCAGTCGTCCTGTTGGCGCTGCCGCTTGAGCCGCTCGAACTTCTCCTTGCGCTCGAGCTGCCGCGCCTGCCGCTTGCGCGCCTCCATGCGCAGCGTCTCGACCACCTCGGCGTGCTCCTCGCGCAGGTCGTGCTCGAACTTCGCCCAGAGCCCGCATTCCTGCAGGTAGTCCTCGAGCTCGGCGGTCGAGTGGAAGAAGTTGATGTTCAGCCGCGCGTGCTCCGGCGTGTACTCAGGCGAGAAGTAGTCGTACTCGAACTTGCCCGGGCGGTGGTACCACCCGAGCTCCTGCAGCCGCTTGTACACGATGCCGAACGTGCACTTGAACTCTGGCACGTAGAACGTCGTCACCGGCGTCGACGGGGCGCTGCTCTTCCTCTTCCCTGCCGCCGCGGGCTTCTTCGCCGGCACCTTCTTGCCGCTCTTCGCCTTGTTCGCGGCCTTTGGCGGCGTCACCTTCGGCTTGCTCTTGGCGCTGGACACTGGCGGCGAGGCGCGCGTCGCAGCCGACGACGACGACGCCTTCTTGTCCTTCGACTTGGTCGCAGGCGACGGCGTTGCAGCGACCGCCGTCGAGTGTGACGACGACGACGAGGAAGAGGCGGTGTGGTGCTTGGCCGCGACAGCAGACTTGGCCGTCTCCTTCTTCGCCGGCGCCGCCTTCGGCTCCGCAGCTGCGGAGAAGTCGATCACCTGGTGGCCGTCGACCGAGTCGCCGAGCTCGACCGCCACGCGCGCGATCTCGAGGCACTTGAGCGCCGCGCGCTTCTTGGTCTGGAAGATCGTCTCGTTCGGCCGGAACTCCTCGAAGCGCGTGTCGGGCTTGACGAACCACGTCTCCGGGCCGCACGCCATCGCGTACCAGCCGAACTGCTTCTCCGCGACGACCCAGAGAACCTCCCAGAGCTCCGCGCTGTCGCTCGCGTCGCCATCCGGGAGCTCCGCGGACGCCGCGATGAACTTCCAGCACGCCTTGTCCTTCGAGTCGAAGACGTTGATGTTCGGGCGGAAGTTGAAGAACTGCGTGCCGGGCATCGCGCAGAAGATCGTGTCGCGACCCTGCGCCACCTGCCACCCGCGCTGCTCCAGCAGGTCCCATATCGAGCCAAGCACCTTGGCGAACTTGTCCACCGGGCTCGCGTCGCTCTCGTCGTCGCTTAGCAGCGACTGGACGACCGGCGCAACGATCACCGCCGTCGCCTTCTTCGGGTTCGGCGACTGAGGGCGGTGCGGCGACGGCGCGGCGTTCAGCACCATCGACACGCGCATGGGCGACGACGCCGGCACCGGCTCCTTCACTGGCGTCGCCTCGGCGTTGCTCATGTGCTTCGTCGTTGGTTCCTCCTCCAGCTTGCGCGGTTCTGCTTCCTGTTCAGCGTCCTCGTCCTCGTCGTCGTGCACGCTTTGGACGCTCGGCTCCTCCTCAGCGTCCGTGCCCTCGAAGTCCTCGATCGCCTGCGTGCGCGGCAGCGCGTCGTCCATGTCAATGTCGTCGTCGTCGATCTCGTTCTCTTCCTCCTGCTCCGCGTCCGCCCGCAGCTGCGTGGGGTCGAGCGGCTCGTCCTCGTCGTCCACGTCGCTGTCGTCACCGTCGAGCACGATCGGCTCCTGTGGCGTCACGGCCGCCGACAAGTACGTGAACTGCGGCAGCGGCTCGCGCTTCACAAAGGCGCCGGCGTCCAGCACCGCACCCATCGCCATGGCGCTCGTCTCGCGCAGCAGCGCCTCGCTGCGCGCTGCGAGGTTCCCAAGTGACTCGTCGTCGTCCATCGCGAAGTTCATGGGGCGGGAGCGCGAGCTTCGCGTCGCTTGTCACT
Organism: Globisporangium cystogenes; assembly: GCA_023334215.1. Lineage (NCBI taxonomy): Eukaryota > Oomycota > Peronosporomycetes > Pythiales > Pythiaceae > Globisporangium > Globisporangium cystogenes. The sequence goes on along the minus strand of JAASGM010000102.1, from coordinate 15,263 downwards.
CACTCGTGCGCGACCTGCGTCTTCCGAGTCTGAGCGACAAAAAGCGAAAATAACGCGGCAATCCTCGATTTTGTCACTATAGGAATAATGAGCTGACAGATTTTGGCGGGAAGCGCAAGCACTGTGTTTTGTCCCTATCACACCTTTGATTGAAGCCAAAATTTGGATTCTGCCACACGACCACCACACAAATTATGTGTTTGCCACACGAGCACGACGTGGCCCACACCATGCTTTTCAAATTCGAACCAAATCAAAAGCGCGCGAAAACCGTTTTCGCGCGCTTTTTATTTCAAAATCCTTCAAACGGAGCTGCTCGCATTCCCCCACCTCACGAGCTGCTCGCACGTCGGAGGTCCAGCAATGGCGACGACGACCGCCGTCAGCGCCGGCGAGCCGGCCGCTACCAGACCCATGAAGGGCCGACTGTCGTGGGTGAAGCTCCGCAGCCTGCAGGTCTTCTGGCCCGCGTGCGTCTACGCCGAGTACTCGGACGCCGTCGACGACGCGCACGACATGACGGCGCTGCGCGCCACGTACCCCGTGCTCGGCAACGGCGACCACGTCATCCACTTCTTTGGCGTCGGGCCGAGCGCCTGCCTCGTGCGCTCCGCGACGTCCGGGCTGGCACCGACGCTGCAGTACTGCGTCGCGTCGAGCGAGGACGCAACGGTCTTGCCGTTCACGGCTCCGGAGGAGTTCGCGCATATCTGCAGTGGCTACTTCGTAAACGACGAGATTGCGGCGCGCGCGCAAAAGAACCCATGCTTGCAGCATGCGTGCGAGGAGGCGATGCAAATGAAGGCGGTCGCGCTCGACCACGCGGAGGTGCGTTCCGATGCGAGTGATCGCCGATACGATGGCGCTTGAGCTGACGTCCTTCTCGTCCTCGCTTGTGCAGGCATCGGCGCTCTTTCTATCGCAGCTTTTCACAGCGAAGGCGGAGGCACAGAAGAGCCGCGTCAACCGATCCGCCACTGAGGCTACGTACGAGACCGTCCAGGTGAAGACCGAGGCGCAGACTCCGGCGTCGCCGTCGTACCCCGAGACGCGCAAGCCGACGGCGAACTCGGCGCGGCCGCCGTTCTACAGCCCCCCGCACACGAAGCTCTCGCGGGCGCTGAACAGCTCGCCGTCGCCGAGCAAGAAGGTGCTGCCGGGGATGGAGCACGTGGTGACCGAGTGCTGGAAGTTCATGCTGGCGGACGGGTGGAAGACGCTGAAGCAGGCTGACGGCAAGGTGCTGATCATGATGCCGGGCGTGAGCTTCTTCGACATCCGGCCGAACGAGAACGTCTTCGACTCGATCCCGAAGGCGTGCAACAAGTACATCGGCGAGTGGGCACTCACGATCCGCGACGTCAAGGACGACGACGCGAGCTCCAAGCTCATGGAGCTCATCTGGCCGATGGTCGAGGCGAGCGGCTGGACCAAGATGATCGCCGCGGCCGAGACGTGGTACGCGATGCCGAACACGACGTTCAAGGACTACAAGCCGAACGTGACGCTGTTCCAGTCGAAGTCGGAGGTGATCTTCAAGTTCCTCGTCCAGTCCGGGATCATCGACGCTCCGGAAGACGCTTCTGACGCCGCAGCGGACGCCGCGAGCCAGGAAGAGGCAGACGAAGACATGGACGATGCCATGGACGTCGACGACGACGGCACAGGAAACGACACAGTGAGTGAAGAGGATCTCTCATGCGAGAGCGCCGACGAAGAGGTCACGGCCGCACCGGCCAAGAGCGCGAAGGCGACAGTAAGCAAGCCGACAACGGCCAAGATCGCGTCGAAGAGCAAGCAGCCCCCGGCAAAGGCGAAGGCTGCGAACCAGAAGCCGTTCGTCGCTGCTGCGGCCTCCACCGCAAGTGCTGCCAAGAAGCTCACGTTCGAGAGCAAGCGGACCGCGAACATCCCTCCGTTCAAGTGCTCGCCGGGCAAGATTGAAGTGGAGCTCCGCGCGCGCGGGTGGTACTGGAAGCAGGGCCTTCTGGACTGGACGTACTTTCAGCCGCACTGCCGCCTGAAGGACTTGGCGACGCTCACTGCCGGCGAGGACTACTTCAACAACCGTCCGGAGCTGGACGAGCACCTGAAGGTCACAGGTCTGTACGACGAGATCTACGACAAGCTCTACCGCGAGCACATGGCGATGTACGGCGAGTCGGATGACGAGGACGACGAGGTGGTCGAGAAGAAGAGCTCGAAACCGGCTGCGGCCCCGGTGGCGCAACGCTCAAACAAGACTGCGTCGAACAACAGCGACGACGACAAGGAGAACCAGAGCAACAACGTCATGGCGAGCGCCTCGAAGAAGTCCAAGGCGAAGCCGCTCGCTGTGAAGAAGCAGCCGCTTGCAGTGAAGAAGCCGAGCTCGTCTTTCGTCATGCCATCCGCTAGCTTCAAGCGTCGACGTGGTAGCGAACCGGCGGGGCCGGAGGTGAAGTTCGGGGCGGTCTGGAAGGTGCTCCAGCGCCAGGGCTGGCACCTCAAGACCGGCAAGTTCGAGTACGACTACTTCAAGCCCACGTGCAAGGACCCGTCGCACGGCGTCATGGGCGTCGACTACTTCGTGTCCAGGTCGCTGCTGATCTCGTATCTGGAGGCGAGTGGTACTTGGAACAAGATCGCCAGGCAAATTGCGAACGGGGAGGATGTCGAGGACGAGGACGAGGATGAGTCGGGTCCCAGTAGTGGCGAAGAGGAAGAGAACAAGCCGGAGGAGGACCCAGCGGCCGCGCCATCCCCAGTCGCGAAGCGAAAAGCGCTCATCAAGCGCAAGAGCATCGAGCGCACACCGCAGAACCCGGCGGAGGATACGTCGAGCGGCGTGAAGGCGAGGACGAAGAAGGCGCGCGTGTCCGGGTCCTTCCGCACTCCGACGGAGCACAAACGCGCCGACAAGCACGCGTCTGACGACGGACACGACTCGGACAAGGCGGACAAGATCTCGCCGGACGCGTCGAGCCAGCGAGGCGCTGCCCATGAGAACCCGACGCTGTCGCGCAACCTCGCCGACTGCTTCACTCCGTCGCCTGGCAATGCGAAGAGGGCCAAGGCGGCTGAGTTGATGGGTCCGCAGGCGCTGTTCACCGCTGCGATCCATCGTCTGACGCTGGGTCACAGCGTCTCCAAGTTCCAGTATCGCGACGAGGAGTCTCGCCTCATCAGCGCCTTCTTCCAGACGTGCTTTACGCAGCGTCACGGGTCGAGCATGTACATCTCTGGCGCTCCAGGGTGCGGCAAATCTGCGCTTCTCAAGGCTTCGGAGGCGGCTATCGCGCAGCTCTACCAAGTACGTTGCCTCGATGCTGTATGCTGCAGTTGTTGTTGGTGCTGCTGCTGACCGAGACGCTCGCGTTGTGTGTGTAGGACGCGTACGGGAACGAGAACACGCAGCTCCTCGTTCGCCACCACGTGAACGCAGTGGCGCTGAACGACCCGAGCGCGCTGTACTGCGAGATTGCGCAGCGGTTGACGAAGCAGACGTACGCCAACGGCGAGAGCGCGTTCGAGGCGATCGAGAGCGCGACGAACTGCTCGAGCAAGCGCTCCAAGACGATGTGCGTTTGCTTCACTGCTCGTGTTAACGTCGAGACGAGTGGCTCTCATGGCGCTCACGATCGCTCGCTGTGTGCTGTCTGCAGGATCCTGGTTCTGGACGAGATCGACATCCTGCTCAAGAAGAACGGCGTCGAGAGTGACCTGTGCCGCTTGTTCGAGCTCGCGCACCGCTCAACGCACTCGTTCATCCTCGTGGGGATCGCGAACCAGGTGGACTTCACGGAGCGCCACCTTCCGCTCCTGCAGCAGCAGCTACCGGCGTGCAAGCCACAGGTGGTGATCTTCAAGCCGTACACGCACCAGACGATCGAGCTGATCCTGACCGACCGTCTCGGCGGCAAGGAGGACGCGCTCAAGATGCTGAACGCGCACGGGATCTCGTTCCTGGCGCGGAAGATCGCGTCGACGAGCGGCGACATCCGCCTGGCGCTCGACATCTGCCGCCGCGTGCTCCAGCACCGCCTGGACGCCGCGGAGGCTGCGGGAGACGCCGGTGCGGCGCTGCTGCTCACGCCGGTGCCGCTCACCGACATGCTGCGGCTGGTGAAGGCGTCGCTGGAGTCGAAGAGCTCGCAGGTGGTGCAGTCGCTGCCGCGCACGCTGCAGATGATCCTGTTCGCGTCGACGCGGCTCGTGGCGTCGTTCGCGGCGGACGGGAGCTCGAGTGCCAGCACGCTCTTCGCTGTCGACGAGCTCTACGCGTGCTACTGCGACGTGAGCCAGGAGGCGGGCGTGTTCAAGCCGCTGGCGTTCCGCGAGTTCAAGAGCGCACTCGAAACGCTGGGCTCCGAGGGGCTGCTCGGCGCGGCCGAGCTCAAGAAGCAGCTCGTCAAGCTCCAGTTCGCGCCGAGCGAACTGCTGCAGGGCTTCCGGAACGACGCGTACTTTGCGCGTTTGGTATGATGAGCGAGAGAGGGAGTGAGGGACTGGCGCACTGCGTCGTCGTCATGGCGAGAAGTGTGGCGTTCGTCGCGACGAGAGCGACACACAAACGTAATGTACATGTACTGCGCGTCCGAACTCGGTGTCGATTCGTTATGCAAGTGGGGAGGGATGTGTATGCAAGAAGTCAGGTAGCAGGTGGTGGTCACAAAGAGGGAGATGGATACGATGGTGATTGGTGTTTGGTGGTGGTGGTACATTAGCTTAGGTGGGTGGGCGCTCTGCCCTCTTCTGGATGAGATCGATCGAATGCTCACTTGTCGTTCTTGAGCACCGAGCGGATCCACTTCTTGAGCGACGTGTGCGTGTTGGACTTGGCGATGAAGATGCTGTCCTCGCGGGCGGGCGGCTTCTCGACGCGCGCGGCGCGCGAGCACGACGCGCTCTTGGCGTTCAGGTGGTTGTGGTTCTCGTCGAACGGCAGCTCCACTTCGACCGTGGTGCCGCCGCTGACTCTCTCGTGCTTGCCGCCACTGCGGTGGCCCTCCGGCGCGCGCGTCGTGGCGCCGCGGGACATGAGCAGCTTCACCGTGTGGAACTGGCTCATGCGGCTGGCCTTGAGCAGCGGCGTCTCGTCGCTCACCGTTAGCGCGTTCACGTCCGCGCCGTGCTCGAGCAGGCACTCGGCCACTTGCGTGTTGCCGCGCTGGCACGCCAGGTGCAGCGCGGTGCACCGGTCGCGCGTGAGGCCATCCACGTGCGCGCGTCCGTGCACCAGCAGCACCTCGACGCACGCCAGGTGGTTCTCCTGCGCTGCGATGTGCAGCGGACTCTCGTCGTTCGGCCCCATCGACGCGCACTTGGCGCCTGCGTCCACCAGGATGCGCACAATCGAGCTGTGGCCGCGCGCACACGCGATGTACAGCGGCGTGATGCCGGCGCTGTCGCGCGCGTGCACGTCCGCGCCGATGCGCACCAGCAGCATCACACTCTTCACGCTCTCGTTGCGCACCGCGTGGTGCAGCAGCGAGCACGAGCTCGCATCCTTGGGCTCCAGCAGCACCTTGGCGTCGTACATGCGCGCGAGCGCTCGCAGCAGCCGGTAGTCTGACTGCACCGTCGCGTCGAGCGCGCACGCCGCCACCTTGGTGCGCGACGCCTGCACCTTGCCGTCGCCCAGCAGGATCTGGAGCATCTCCGGGTGGTCCTGCGTGACGGCGAGCGACGCGGCCTTGTTGAGCATGCTCGCGTCCAGCTCGCCCGCGGACGCCGGCGCGTTCTTCTGGAAGAACTGCGACGGGATGTCGAAGCTCAGGTTGCGTCTCGGACGGAAGTTGACTAGCAGGCGCACGATGTCGTCGTAGCCGGAGCTCGCCGCGATCGACAGCGCGTCGTCGTCCACGCTGGCGCCGTACTGCAGCAGCAGCTCCACCAGCTCGACGTTCTTCTGGATGCACGCCATGGCGATGCACGAGTGGTGGCGCCGCTTGCTGCCGCGCTTGTTGGGCTGCGCGTGGCGGCGCAGCAGCAGCTTGGCGATCTTGAGGTGGCCGTTGTCGCACGCGACCTGCAGCGGCGTCATGCCGCACGTGCACGTCGAGTTGACGAGGTTCACGCACTCGTTGCCGTAGTAGAAGCTCAGCACGTGCTTGACGACGAGGTAGTCACCCTTGCGGCACGCCGCGTGGATCGGCGAGAGCATCGTCGCGACGCTGGCCGACCCGGCGCCGTTCTGGTCGTGGCAGCACTCGGTCTCGCTGCTCGTGAACGACACGCTCTTCTTCGACTTGGTGCGCGTCGCGAGGATCTCGGCGGCCGACAGGCTGCTGCTGCTGCTGCTTCGGCTGCTCACGGAGCTGCCGCCGGTGGACGCGAAGCCGTCGTCGCTGCCGGCGCGCGCCGCGTGCTGCCCCTTGGCGATGGCGCGCAGCGTCGCCTGGCGGCTGAGGCTGCGGCCGCCGGTGCGGCTGCCAGAGCTGCCCCCGCTGCCGCTGCTGCTGTTCGTGCTCAGGTAGCTGCTGGTGCCTGTGCTGGCGGCGTAGATGACCTGCGCGGGCGTCATGAACGACGCCGAGGCGGCGCGCTCGCCGCGCGGGGGCGAGTCGAGCGTGAGCTTGGAGCGGCTGCCGGGCGGCGCCGTGCGGAACGTCTTGTCCAGGTCGATCGTGCGCTTGCCGAAGGACACGTGCGAGCGCTGGCGCGCCAGCTCCATGCGGCGCGTGGCCTCCAGCACGCTCGTGGCGGCCTCGAGGTCCGCGGGCGGCGGCGGCGCGCGGCGCCTGCGCGACCGGCGGTGCTCGCTGTCGCCGCCGCTGCTGCTGCTGGTGTCGTTGATGACGCGGCTGGTTGAGGGAGCGGCGGCGACGGCGCTGTACGCGAAGGAGCCGTCCTCCGCGAACGCGCGCATCGTCGACGCCGACGACGAAGTGGCGGAGGAGGCGGACGGCAGCGGCTGCGGGCGGCGGCGGCGCGGACGCAGGCGGCGGCTGCCGCTGCTGCCGCTGGAGCTGCTGCTGTAGCCGGCGGCGGAGGCGGAGCGGCGGTGCTCGCGCGGAGCGAAGTCGTCGCTCTCGGCGGCCATGTACTGGAAGAAGAAGGGCGGCTCCCAGACAGCCTCAGACGCTCGGATACACGCGCGCAGGTCGGGCGATTCGGAAGTGCGAGCGCCGCGCTCCAAGGCGGACAATTCGCCGCTCAAAAAAGAGCTCCCGAGTTCATCAGCAGCAGCAGCACAGTGAGTGGGCTCAGTGAAAAGTGGTCAGTCGGTTTGACTTGGCGCTTGTATGCGGTGGCCAGACGGGGCTCATAAACCGGCCACAAAAGTGCGCTGAACAGTTCTGGCACGAGAAAGAGGGGTTCGACATGTGGCATAGTGACAGCAAGGTAGAACTGGGCAAATGCGACCAGATTTGTCAGGAATCCCAAAAGTCAGGAAACTACACGTTTTGAACTTGCCACCAAAACACTTGCCTGTTGCTTTGTGCATGGCTGTCCTGTACTGCAGCGCACACATGTTGGAGGCTCTCGTGCTCGTTTGATCGCTCGCTCGCTCTGGCATGATGCAGGCGAAGCACATGCGCGCCGCCTTTCACTAACGCCGCTGCACTTATCGTTCGAACTCTATCTAACTATCACAAAAGCCTTGAAGGCGAGTGCCACGCTCTCTTCAAAGCTCCTCCTCCATTTCAAACTCGAATTCGATCTTTTTCCCTTATACGGCGGAGCACATGGCATGAAGCATGAAAGCTCGCTGGCAGTTGCTGCTGCTGGCGGAAGTGCTTCGCCAGACGACGACGGACGGCGCCTGGCAGCGCATGAAGGCCTCCTTCGCGCCATGCGCTTCCGCTCTCGTTCTCTCTGCTTTCCACGCTTGCGGCAGGTGTCAAGCGTCCGGTCGTCGTCGGTGTCGCGATGGTGACGAAATGTGTCCAGCGACCCGATGGCACGAAGAGGTTCAGCCGCGATGCTCTCGCTCTTGATGCAGGTTCACACACACAAGCGCACAAGCGAGCAAGCGAGTGTGTTCCCCCCAGACGCGACAGCAAAGGCCTCGTGTGGTCAGGAGCGCTCCAAACCAAAGCATTCACGGGCCCTGATCGCAGTGCGTGACAGTCGAAGAGCTCTCTCTATTGCGCTCGCTCGGGGGGCGGAAATCCAACGAACGAACCCGCGCGCCTGTCACGTGCGGAACTTGGTCGGTCACGCGGTCAGTCACGGCGGTCGCTCGCGTGGTTCAACTCCACTTGAGTCCTGTCGAGATCGATCGATCGATCGACGACAGCCAACGCTACGACACAACCAACGCCGTCGCCCGCTGCCTACCAGACAGCTATACGAGGTGGCTGGTAGGCAGCAGGTAGCGCGCACAAGCTCGCACATGCGCGCAAGCGAACGAACGCGACCGGGATGAACGAACGCGGGGGCGGACTCGGCGCGTTCAAAAGCTGAAGCCGAGAAGCGACGCTGGTGACCGCCGCGGTCATCGCGAAAGCGAAGCCCTGACCTTTCAACTGCGTACTGTACGGCGGCATAGGCACCGACGACGACGACGACGAAGGTCGATTGGTATGACTCTGTCTCTGTGTGTGGGCGGGAGACTTTGGCAGTTGTTCTCGCCAAGACGCGGCTTGGCTTGTGTCGCTGCGCGCAAGGTCGAGATCAAGAGCGCCACTATTAATGCAAATCCCTCCACTCCCGAGTGGATCCACGATCACTCCCAGGTGAGGTCAGCACCAGCACACGTTCTCTCTCTCTCGCTCGACAGGTGATCAGATCCCTACCTCCACGTGAGCCGCACACGCGCACGCCGCCGATCTTTTACGAATGTCAAGCAAGACTGCGACGGGGATCGGCGTGTTCGCGTGCACGCCTGCTATCAGGCAAGTTGGATCCAACCACTAGCCGCGAACCCAGCTTCGCGCCGCTCGACCGCTCGCGTCGCGTCGCCACCTTCAGCTCAGATGTCGCCGCTCGGACACGCTTGATGCGCGTGTCGGCCGCTGGATCCACTCTGAGCGAGCCACGCGTCACGCCGAAACACGAGGGCAGCGACACTCGTGACAGCATGAACAGACCAGCGCAGTGGTCAGTGTCAGGAACGCGGAACGAGAAGATCGCCTTCTCCTTCTCCGCCACTGTATTCGTTGCAGCTGCACGCGCAGGAGGTTGCAGCTCGCAACTGCATGCTGGACGCAGGATCAAGCATGTTGCTTGAGTCAAGCTGCCGTGTTGCCATTGGGAACGCCTCCTGCGTCCTCCTGCGGCTCGCTGTTGGCACTTGCTGCCCCCGGACAGGACTGTGATCCGCGCCACACGAGAGAGACAACGAAGCGAGAGGCGAACATAAGCATCACGAAGCGATCCATTCAAAGGCGACAAGTAAAGAGGGGCGCCAGGAACTCCGGCTGAGGAACAGCGAGGGGCACGAGGAGCACGAGGAGCACGATGACAACAGTGCGCGAGTCGTGGCGGCGAGACAACTCTCGCTTAGAACCCGAGCAAGGAGCCGAGGAGACTCCCGACGAGATCGCCGAAGCCGGACTGCTCGACCGTGAAGTCGATCGCATGCTCCGAGAGCGAGCGGCCGACCATCGATGCCATCGCGGCCCCCACTCCGCGCGATGGCGCGTCGAAGCTGTAGTTGTTCCCGTACTTCGGTGTGTGCTGGACCGTCACACGCGAGTGATCGACGTGCGGTCTCGCGGTCGGAGGGCCGAGCTGCGCACAAAGAGATCGATCAGCCGACCACCTACAGCTCAGCTTCACCACACACTGTAGTTCACACATGAACGTGGCCACGCACCTCGACTGTCATGCAGAGCTCGGATTGGATGAACGGCTGGTAGAGCTGCCAGAGCTTCGCGTCCGCGCTCACGAGGTTCCAGCTCCAGCCGTAGCCAGAGTACTCGTAGCAGAGCCCCGCATGGCGAAGGTCGAAGAGTGACACCTGCCGGTAGTTCTCGTGCGGGTGGCTGACCCGATGCGCACTCATGCAGTCGCCGCAGACGTCGTAGTCGGCTGTGCACTCGACGCAGCACGCCATGGGGAACTTGCCGATGAACGCCATGTCGCCGCACTCGTCGCAAGTGCGCAAGGTCGCAAGCGCGACCGTGAGGAAGAGCAGCTCGCGCCGGGACACGAACCCGTCTCCGTCGAGGTCGAAGTTGAGCAGGAACCGCACGAACGCGAGCGGGTAGCCCTGTGCGACGTGGTAATCGACGAACTCGCTGGTCGTGATCTCGCCGCTGCCGTCCGCGTCGATCTGCTGGAACAGCGTCTCGACGTAGCTGCGCAGGAAGAGCCCGACGGACGGCGGCAGATCGGCGGGGTCGTTCTTCTTCGTCTTCTTCACCCGCGTCATCTTCATGAACGTGTGGCTCGACGCGTGGAGCTTCGGCGCGCGCGGGTAGCACGCGCTGCAGAGAATGTAGCCGACGTCGCTCGAGCACGTGGTGCAGAGGAAGCCGTCGCTGTCGCTCGTGATCGGGACGTCGCAGCCGTCGCAGTAGCCGCTACCGAAGTTCAGGTACCGCACGAGGTGCAGGAACTCCTGGGCGTCAATCGCGCCGCTACCGTCGGCGTCGAAGTGGCTGAAGACTTTGACCGCCGCGGACGGCGAGAAGTAGGTGGGCAGCACGTCCGCCATGTCCTGGCGCCGGATCACGCCGTTCACGCTGTGATCTTCGAACAAGTCGGCGGCGATGCCGAGCAGCATGCGCTCCTCGTACGGCGCGATGAGCGAGCCCACGACCTGCTCCAGCGACTGCTGCTGGCTCATGGTCGACAGCTACGACGCGGGTTCGAGAGTGTGCAGCGAACGGTGGAAGATGAACTGGCACAGCTGGCGGCTGTGCTCAAAGTCGAGGCGAAGCGAATAGGTGGCATGTGGGTGGGTACATACCCGATGTCTTTTTTGTCGAGTCTCATGTCGGTATCGTCTCCTGCACTTGGATAACGAGAGCCTGGGGCATCCTAGCTCATGGATGGTGTGAGGACGGCCGAAGGGTGGAATGCTGCGAGCACTCGAGGTGGTGCTGGTGCAGGAAACACTGTGGCGGCAACACTCATTCAAGACTACTGTAGTCGGGTCCAGATGAGCCGGGTGCGCTTCCGGACGCAGGGCAACAAGTGCGGCGCTGGCGGCAGCAACCACAGACGGAAGCGATGAAGGAAGTCGGCAGCAAGCCACTTGCACGAGTCGAGCAGCGCAAAGTCGGATCGACAGTCACAGCTTCAGGACACGAGCGACTCGCACTTGGAGCAGGAGACAGCATCGATCAAGTTGGTCAAGCGCGTTCGCTTGTTCCTCGCGTCTGGTGGTCTGCTCCACTTGCTCCACTTGCTCCACTTGCTCCACCTGCTCCACCTCCTCGTCCTCTCGTCCTCTCGTCTCTCTGGCCCTCCACTCACTCGCTCACTCGCCTCACTCATCCACGGGGTCTTTTCGCCGACGACTGCGGTGGCGACCACCGCGCCGCCACAACGAGGAGAAGCGACGCGCACGTTCGTCAGTCAAGAGCCCAAGCTCCGCAAGTTCACACATGGACGCACGCACCTCGCAGTGGGCGGCCGCTTGTTGGACGCCTTCTTGCTCGAACTCTTGTCTTTGGCGGCGGCGCCGTCGCCGGTCGTCTCGCTGGCACTCGCGGTCGCCGACTTCTTGCTGCCCACCGCCGACGCCGCGGCTGGACCGACGCCGACGCTGCAGCTGCTTCCTGTCGACGACGCACCGTTCGACGAGGTGGAGCTTTCGGACTTGTCCGCCGACGCCGCGCTCGCCTTCGAGTCCTTGAGCCGCGGACCTGCCGCCGCCAGTAGACTCAAGGGCGGCGCTGCGTCGACCTCGTTCTCGAACGCGATCTCGACGTCCTCGTCGTTCGCGGCGCCGACGCGCTCGAGCCAGTAGTTCATGCCGACGCCCATGCCACCGCCGCCGTACTCAAAGTCCTTGGTGCGTCGCTCGGGCATCTCCATGTCGAGCACCACGACGTTGTCGGCGCGCCAGCGCACGTTCATCGGGTCGATGAGCTTGTTGCGGCGGCCGTACTCGCTCTCGATGCGTCGCGCGCCACGCCGCGACACAGGCCGCTTGGGCCGCAGCCCGCTCGGCCGCACCTCGAGGCGCTCGACCTTCCACTCGTCGACCTCCGGGTCGTACTTGGCGCGCTTCTCGATCGCCGCGGCCTCGTCGAACGGCACGAAGTGGCACAGCAGCAGGTGCTTCATCTTGAGCTGCCGCGTGAGCTCGCGGATCGTGTCGAGCATGTCCTCCTTCTCGGCCTGGAACTCGGCCTGGAGGTCCTCCACCTCGGTGCTCGCGGCCTTGTGCTTGGCCCAGAGCTTCTTGAGCTTGCGCGTCTTGTCGTCGACCTCGTCCTGGAGCGTCGCGAACTGCTCCTCGAGCAGCATGTTGGAGTCCTCCTTCTCCGCGAGCTCGCGCGCGAGCAGCATCTCCTGCCGCTTCTGCTCTTCGACCTTGGCCTGTGCCTCGCGCAGCTCGCGCTCCTGCTTGGCGGCTTTGTCGATCACCTTGCCACCCGAGATGAGCTTCTTCTCGAGCTTCTGCAGGTGCCCGAGCATCTCGTCCTTCTGCTTGGCCATCTCGGCCTTCTGCTGCGCCTTGCTCGCGAGCTCCTTCTCGAGCTTCCCGCGCTCCTCCTCGGTGCGCGACTGCTCGGCCAGCAGCGCCTTCATCTCGGCCTGCGCCTTCTGCTTGAGCTCGAGCTTCTCGCGGCGCGCGTCCTCCTCGAGCTTCTTGAGCAGCTCTTCGCTCACGCCTTCGCGCTTCACGACGGTCTTCTCCACAATGCGCTCGACGATCTGCGGACCGGAGCCGCCCGTCATCCCCTTGCTGTCGCCGCCGCTCGCCTTGCTGTCGCCGCCGCCACTTCCTGCACCGCCGCCACCGCCCATCGCGACGTTCTTCTCCTGCGCCGCGAGCGCCTCGCGCAGCTCCTTGATCTTCTCCTGGTACTCGCGGATCTTGGCGTCCTTGGGGTCCTCGTTGATCTTGGGCTTGTTCTTGATGTTCTTGGCGCGGTTGGCGTACCGCAGCGTCGAGAGCGTCTCGTTGTAGTTGTAGTCGGCCGGGCCGCAGTTGGCGATCATGACGGTCTTGGCGTTGCCGCCGAGCGAGTCCTGCAGCAGGCGCGTGAGCTTCGAGTCGCGGTACGGGATGTGCTGCGACTTGCCGTCCACGAGCGCCGAGATGACGTTGCCGAGCGCCGAGAGCGACAGGTTGATCTTCGTCGCCTCCTTCATGCGGTCGCCCGTGGCGCCGGTCTTGGACTGCCGCTCGCTGCCGGCGAGGTCCACGAGGTTGAGCTTCCCGACGCAGATGTGCTGCTTGCCGTCGACGCCGACGGCGTTCGCGCACGCCTCGACCGTGATCGTGAACATCGAGTGCGAGCGCGAGGACGTCTGGTTCATGAGCGTGGCGCCGACGCTCCGGTTCTTCTTGCCCTGCTGCATCACGGCGTCGATCTCGGCCTCGCCCGTGACCTGCTTGGACGTGAGATCCTTGACGTACACGCCCGTGTCGAGGTTCTCCTTGAGCTCGAGGCGATTCTTGGGGTCCTGCGCGAGCAGGTCCCGGATCTCTTCGTTGTAGATCTCGAGGTACGACGCGTAGACCATGAACTGCTTGTTGGCCGACTCGGCAGCGATCCGGTCGAAGATGTGCTTGAACGAGTTGGGGATGATGCCCTTCTCCTCCGGCGGCTCCGAGTAGCCCTCCATCGTGTGCGACTTGCCGGCGCCGGTCTGCCCGTACGCGAAGACCGTACCATTGAAGCCGTTGACGACCGAGTCGACGATGTCCATCGCCGCCCGGTGGTACACGTCCATCTGCGAGCACTCGGGCGGGATCGCGGCGTCGAACGTGAACTTTTTCGGCGGCTCGCGGTCGTCCGCCTCCGGGTTCGCGAGCGAGATTTCGCCCTGCTCCTTGCTCGCGAACACGATGTAGTTGCGCCCGTCCTGCTTCTCCTTGGTGCTCAGCGGCCGGATGCGCACGCACACGCGCACGCTCTCGCTCTTGTTCGCCATCGCGATGGTTGGTCGGTCGGTTGGTTGATCGTGGAATGAGAGGATCGAAACGACGCCCCCAACATGTGCTAGTCGGTCATCGGATACGGGTACGTCAGCAGATCTCAACGATACAGAGATCGAGACTGCGGACTCCCCTCGTTTGCTTGAGATCTACACAGCTGCTTAACCATACACAACACACACAGGCCACGCAACTACTGCTCAGCTTCCTCCAAGGCGTCGCGACTGCGACTCACAGCCTCGAGCAGCGCGTACTGGAGCGTCGAGTAGACGTAGAGCGATGCGACGTTGCGCACGACCTTAGCGCGGTCCTGCGCCACGAGCGGATCCCACCCGATCTCGGGCGCCGGTGTCGGGATCTCGCGCAGCTCACAAACTTCGTTAGCTCCCGCGCTGTCGGCGGCATTGAGTCGCTCTCGAGCTTCGACCTCGCATCCACCTCCTTCAACTGGATCGGAGCGTTCTGCATCCGCATCCTGGAGCAGATCTGCTGTCACCTCAGCTGTCTTCGAGATGCCGCTGTTCTGCGCTTCCGCTGCGACGGCGGCAGCGACCTTGCACTCGTCGACACGACTCGATCCGTACTCTTCGTCAATGGATTCTCTCCGCTTCGCAGCCAAACTGATCTTGCGAGGCGCTTCATCCATGAAGATCGACGCGTATGCCTCGGACAGCCCGTCCTCCAGGTCTTCGATGTCACCCTCGCACTGTCCAATGAGCCCCATGAGGTACTCTTCGCTCATGCTGCGCTTCCGCCCCATCACCATGCTCCGCATCGCCCCCAGCTTGCTCGTGCTCGCTGTGGTGCTCATCAACGTGACTGCGGCAAACGGCGTCGAGTCAGCGCCGGTGTTTGTCGACGCTGCTGGGCTCCACTGAGACACGCGATCTTCCCACGTCGGCTTGGTCTTCGAGAACGAGTTGAGCTTCTCGATGTTGGACTCGCTGAACAAGTCTCCAACAAAGACTGAAGGCGTCGGCTCTTGTACCAGCAACGACAGAGCTCCAGCACCATCCGAGCCGTCATAACTGGACGTCGCCACGGAGGTACGGTGGGCATCTGTTGATGCGCCTGCGTCTCCGCCGACGAGTGCGACAGCACAGTCCACCGCACCGTCTTCCACAGCTCTGGTATCAGTTTCCATGACTTCCGCGTCTGCGGCTGCGGCATCGGACACGACCGCCGCCGCCGCCGCCACCGCCGCCACCGCTGTTGCCGCCACTGCCGCGGCCACTGCTGCGGCCACCTCCGCATCGACTTCCGCATCTGC
>JAASGM010001018.1:0-10423 GCA_023334215.1 Globisporangium cystogenes | reverse complement strand
GCCATGGACACCCAGTGCATCGAGAGCTTGTGTTGCGCACTCGCGGCGCGGTCCTTGTGCTCGACTTGCGGCCGTGCACACAGCACAGCCACACCTTCTTTGTCTGGCCGTTCTTGTCTGCCTTCGACCGTAGACGCGATGTGGCGTATCCTTCGGCAAGGGCGACCCGGCGCACCTCGCTCTCAGCGAGCTCAAGGGTGGGGAACGTGTCGTTCACTGGTGGCGAGTGTCATCGGCGACAGCCTTGTTGGACGTTGTTGCTGGAAAGTGTGGAATTGAGTTGTGTTTCGCTTGCGCGTCTAAATACAGACACATTGCCAATACTGGACCACCCTCTGTAAAGTGAGGTGTCGAATTAGTAATTTGGGGGTGTCGATCTATCAGCCTCCTATTTATTTATATATTATATTACTTGGATATCATCTTGAGCTGTTTCCGTTAACATGCTGCTGCCACTTGATTCGTTCAAACAAATAATTGGTGCTAACAAAATTGAATGCACCTGTGTTTAAAGGGCGATCTACGAGTAATCATTTTACTAAGTGGTGTAACAGATAGCTATAATAGTGCATCTATAGAGATCGACGTTGGCGTGGGAAAAAAAAAAACATCTCAGACTTTCGAAATATTCTATTAACGAGAATTAGCGGCGAATCCCTTTCTCCATTCTCACATTCTTTATTCTGTAACGTCTGGATCTTCAAGCAACCCTCTCAGAAGTGCGATCCAAAAGTTCTTTTTTCTTATCCTGCACATAACTCTCGATAGTAAAGTAAAATCATCGCAGGCATCTTCAAATTTTCCAGCGCATTAGGCTCTTCAAGATCACTTCAACTACTCGCAAATTCCGGAGCATTTGTCTGCTCCAATAGCTCTGTCTATGCCCTAAACATCACACACGTGACCCTCAAAAACCTGCCTCTGTATACTTGTATTTGCGATTATATGGCCCACCAAATTCGCAATATAATCACGCTAAAACGTCGTTTTGAGTGAAATTTTAACACCCTTTTCAAAATATATATCGTGGGATAAATATGTTTCTCCCACCGATCACAAAAAATGACACAATTGAAGCATCATTCTCGCTGCTCGCGACTAGGACTGTAACTGCTCGACTCCCCTTGTGCTTGACAGTGCTCCCTGTTGCTGCTGCCACTATTATGTTTCTTTTGCCGATGTCGAGGTACCATTATAAAACATGTATTAATATATAAATTATTAACATTGGGAGGGATGATTCTTCGAAGATCTGGTTCTTACCTGAGAATCTGCGATTTGCCGGGGTTTTTTAAGGCACGCTGTGCTCGGTGCCAGTGCGCTGTTGTTGGCTCTTTTCTGTTTATAAAGTTGAGGTATAGTACTTTCCGAATGCTGGGCTTTGTCAGAGATACCGAGTAAACACTATCCCCCATCCACTCTACTTCATCAACTCATTTTCCTGTACGTTGCGGGTGCTAAGTAAGAGGATCGAGGTTCTGAGCAGCAGTGCCGTGCTTGACATGCTGGCGAAGTGTCTAAGCTGTTATTTTTTTATTCTTATAATCTATGAGATAGCCCGAAGTGCACCAAAAACACGAGTCCTCTTGCCTGGGCGGATTTGGTACCAGTAGATCACTCGCTTTCGCTTGGTTGAGAGGGGTGTACTCCTGTGTCTAGCTGGCTGTACAACGTGCTTGTGTGCTGCTGGTGGTTGGAGAGCCGTGGTGCTTGTGTTTACCTCGGGAGTTCGGTTAAATGCGATTTTGTAACGAAATTTTATGAAGGCCACGCTTCTGTGAGTCGCCTGCATTCATGCCTCTAACGCTGTTGACGTTGATGCTAACAAAGATGTCGGTGGGGTTCGTAACATTTACAGCTCGTGTAGCGGTGCATTTCCTCCTGATGTGATTGTTGTGTTGGGAGGTGGTGGTGTTTCACTACAAAGCGAAGGGTTGACGTGCTCTTATTCATAACTGGGTCAAGTTCAGACTACAATTTTAATATCATGGCAGCAAATTGTAGATTGATAGGAGGATATGGGGGACGAATTTCGAATTTGAATTGGTAACTTTGAATTGGTTATTTTACTTTGTTCAGTTACATTACGAATAAAAGTAAATCTCGGTGCTTCAAAATGAAAAGACTAATTGTTCATGTTGACAAATACATGTCTATTTATTGTTTGAATAGCAGAGTGGATTTTCCTGTGTTGGTGCGGACTATGTTCCACAAAGTCGGACAGGAGACTAGAGATCGGGTGTTTTCAGATCCCAGCTAGATGTTTGGTCCCATAGTATACATTTAATCTTGTTTCGAACATCTACAGAGGCTCAACGTCGAATATTGGTTTGATCCCCAAGATGCGTGCTCGCTGCTCGATCACATGATCGACGACTACTACCGAAGCGTCATTCAGACAATCCTGGAATGCCAGCACTGCTGATGGGCTTCACGGAGCCCGTCGTCACCGCACCTGTTCTACAAAAGATGGCAGCCAGCCTCCAGTGGGAGCAAGACCAGCAACATCTCGATTGTCTTCTAGGCGGAAGTGTCAATGCGCGCGCGGTCAGTTGATCCAACTATTTGGGTTCATAACCTATCGGCGATCTCTCGGTCGAGTGCTTGTGCGGATCACCAGCTTGGCAGCTTGTGCGATCCTCACTGCGAACGTGGCTTGCTGGTCTGAAAGAGCAGCGTTGGAACCTGGTTGCTGCTGCTTTGTTGGAACACTGACAATCTGCTGAAAACCGTGACGTCAAGTTCATGGAGAATATAACTGCTGATGGTGACTATGTCAGGAAGCGGTACAATTCATTATGCTTGAATTGAGTAAACTCATGTCCAATAAGGAATTAGACGACAAAATACAGCTCAACAACGGTGATACGCAAATCCAGAAAATCAAAAGTACATAATACTAGCCATCTGTATTGCTACGATAAAAGTCTGATTGATTCTATTGAGTTTTCGGAATAGGCTTTCTCTACGCTTATAACATAAATATGAGCATCTCAAAGAGTTGCCCCCTGATGAGTCTGCCACCAAGTCAACTTGAATTTTTAATCTTTCTGATGGATGATTTGCAAAGTTCGTCTTGCCAAAGTTGTCGCAGAAGACGCTTGCATTTTGTAAAGTTCACTTCATAAGTGTATTTGAGTCCATCCTAAGAAGTCTGAAAACTCGGTTGGTGGCGAGAGAAAATTGTCGAGAAACGGCAAAAACCGATGTTAAATTTGGTGAAACTTTAAGTTCTTTTTAACAGTTTCAGATTTATTATGAGTAATTTTGAAGGTTATTCTACATTTTTCCAGAGCTCAAATTTTGTCAGTCCTTAGAGCAAAATCTTATGTGGGAGATACTTAAACACCTAAAAATCGTACTTAACCGAAGCACAAGTCTCAATACCCTGTATCTTTTTTTCTAGATTTCCAGTCGGAACACCCAATCACTCGAACAACAGACGATTAGATCAAAGTCACGCATGACTACATTCCAATCAGAGTTGCGGTAAATAATTCGCTTACAAATGGAGCGAACTATATACCGCAACTCTGATTGAAATATAGTCAATTGCCTTGTGAAAGACTTACCAAATCACTTTCTCATATATATATATATATATGCGAGAAGCAAAACGCTGTTGCTAAAATCAACTGAATAAAACAAAACCACCAATCCCCCCATATCAACAATATGACCAGCGCGCTTGTTCGCCATCTTTTAACCAGCTATTCAAAAGTTATTTACAAACGGTTTAGTTAACCGAATAAGACTTCACCACAGCAATCATATTCCGTTTGGGCGAAATTTGTTGCGTATTTCATAAAACAGTCACTTTCTAGATTTTAGCCCAAACCCTGATTTAATTGATCGCACTCTATCACCTCTTCGAGCCTCCGCCGTGCTTGTTGGTTTATGACAAGATTGCTGCATACTGGATACTATTTGCTAGGCACACTTGATATACTCTGGTCGCTGGACCTATTTACGCTCCCTCCGTTCCTTGGCGGCTCTGACAAATAAAATCCGCTGATTTGACGGCTTTGTCAGTTCACTCTCCTTTTATCCGTTTTTTTCGCACCAGCAAGAGAAGGTCCACTTCGTGTTGGGTATTCGATAATCTCTCCCCCTCTAGCAATATTAACAAGTATGTCCAACGATTTACCCAAATCATGAGTACGTTTTAGCTTGTCGAAAATGTAACGTCATTAAAAGGTCAAATGCTCTTTCTTATATTTCCCGTTTGAACTGAACTGCCTTCAAAATTGGAGTACATATGTTGAATACCTTTCCGTTAGCTCCCAATCTACCATATTTGGGTCTTCAACTGATTTTCACTTGTTAGCATAAACAAGATTCGCATTGTTGCTAATGTGTGTGCTCGCGTGGAATTTACCAGCAGTTTAATATCTCCATAAGTCCGTAATCAGCAATTTCGGGAAATTTGAAGACTGTCCAGCAAATACAGTCATTCGACTCACGCTATCTTCGTTCGCATTCATCGATTGTATATTCGTCATCATCAATTTCTTTGACATATGTCGCTTGTGTTGTTATAACTGGATATCTTGTTAAAGGTGATGATGTTATAAATGATGGATAGTCTTGCTGTCACTTGTGGTGGTTAGTATTCATTTTAACTGAAAATGTTTGCGTGCTAGCCGTCGTGAAGTTTTCCGTCGTCCGTTTGCTTGTTCAAGAACAGTCCCTTGGCTTTGCTGATCAGCCTGGAGCGCGATTTGGAAACCATATCATTATTTGCTTGTAAGTGCTGGTTAAAACGAAATCTAGCTACGAAAGCTTGACGTCTACTATTTTACTCATTTTATATTGTTGGCAACGGACACAGTCAAATTATACATCTTCTCAGTTAATCTCCAATCTCCAACTCAATTCGCCAGAAGAAAAAAAACGTGTTGGTCGTGTATTACTTGTAAAATGTGCAGCGGTACCATGTGAAATCTGTGTTTGTTGAGCTAAGAAGGAGTCTCAGCATGGCAGGTTGTCACTCTGTTGAAGTGGTATCGGCGACAACGGGTTTCGATCTTTTCAAAATCTTGTAGCGTTTTGGTGTGAAATGCACTGCATTTTGAGTTAAACAATTCCGAGATGGCGTATTGTTTACATGCAAATGTCCAATACTGTACTGGTTCTCTTTGTTGACAGGCTACAGCGAATAAGGTCGTGGCTCACTTACCGCAGCCAATCATCTCTCACTCACTTAGTGCTCACTCCCCATGGGTTTCTCTTCCTACTTGCATATCCTGACTAGTTTACTGCGGTATTTCCTGCGCTCTCACCCACGCCAGCCCCTGATTCTCTCTCTTGTACTCTCTTTTCGCCCCACTTTTCTTTCTCGCTTCGTCACTCTTTCGTACTCTCTCTCTCTCACTTTCACTTATACTCTTCACTCTCGACGGCCACTCCAATGTGTGACAGAATCCTATTTGACCTAGGCAGGCACTTCTGCTACAGTCCGGAATGAACATTCTGTAACCGGACTGTACATTCCGTGGCATTCCTCTATGAGAAAAATAAAGTCAGCGAAACAGATGGTATACATCACAAGTATACATCCGCATTACTCAAAGTTTGTGGTTGACTGGGGATACTGTCACAAACGCACTCTACTCCAATCCGGCCGTCGCACAACACGCTCATAAGGTTCACCAGCGATCATCGCCAAGGACATCCTGAACAACCCCAGGGCGATCGCTAACAAGAACAAGCTCGCTTTTGACGACAACTTCATCGTGTGCTCTCAGAGCGACCAGCTCGCGCTCGCAAGGAAGGTGGCGGCGGTCGTGAAGGAGAGCAGCGAGGAGGTGATGAGGTTCCTGTCCCCGCCTCTGCATCCGCCGTAGAGCTCAACAAGAACGTGCCGCACCCTGTGTGTCGCGGCGACAACACCGATGTCGACGCGGCGCTAATGTGCAAGGCGTTGGTGGTGGACACGTCCAAGGACGACGCACTGCTGCTCGACCAGAGCGTCGCCGACCTCGTCGCCGCCGTGTTTGCCGCCCGCCAAGATTGACATCGACAATCAACCTGCTGGAGGCGGGCACATTGACGGCGGCACTATGTCCGCAACGCGCGGCTTTGATGTGCTTGTCGGCAGAGTGTGGCAGCCGACCACCACTATCAACAAGAACGCGGTCGCAAACGACAACCTCGTATCTGAATTGTGTAGCCGCTGTCTCTCATCCAGAACAACAAAATTGTCGCGGACGTGGCGATGTCTGGTTCTGCACACGTCACCATGATCAAGTTCAACTCGATGTCGCTGAGAGAGATGTTGCGGATGTAGATGAGTCTCGATAGCAACACGATGTTCGTTCATGAAGTACAACAATGTTCAAATACTTGTGATACAGAGAGAGACACATGTAGCAACAGCGCACGAACTGGAGAAGGCGACGATCCACAGAGGGAAACACTCGCTCACTCGCAAAGGCTCTCAAAGAACATCATCACGAATATGCCGCAGTTGTAGTTGTCGACCTGCTGCGGGAATGGCTGATGTTACCCTGTGCGGTAGCCGACTCCGTCAACCTTTGAGAGTTGGTCGACGATCTTGGTGAGGTCGGATCTGCACAACCCCGACGGGTCGAGGTAGTATATGACCTTCTTTGACGAGTCGACGCATGCAGCAGCCCAGTGGCCTGCGTCGAGGAAGAAGATTGGTATGCATAACCGCCGGGTGTCTTGATTGGCGTTCACGAACTTCGCGATGCGGTTGAAGTCGACCAAGGTGTGCGCATGTGCCTTGACGATCACAAAGGTCGCGTCGTGGGGAAGAACTGAGTCGAGGCCGCGCAGCATGGCCAAGTCGCTCACTAGGGATGACCTTGTGAATGCAAAAACAGCCATCGCTGGCCCAAAGAAGTCAATGTTACCAACTCGGGAGATGAACGCGTGAACGTCGGGGATACGGAGCCAGGCTTCATCGTAGTCGTACCAGACGCCGGATTCCGCCCATTCCAAGGCGTCCTCGACCTCCTTCATGTGACCTTTGCATCGGTGCCAGGAGCGCATGGTGTTCAGTGTGGTCATCAATTAGGTTCCTTTGCCCGGCACACGAACGCATATGCCGTTCTCCGCAACAACTTTGTGATTCGCTTGGTACCGCGTGACAGCTTTCGCAGCTTTGATCACCACATCGAGAGGCAAAACGGTGAAGATCAGCGTCTCGAGCACGACCCTTGTCTTTGCTGAGCGACACAGCACTGCCGGAGGTTTGGTGGTCGGCTCACTGTCGATCAGGAAAATCTTCAGAATATCACGCATGACTGCAAGTGCCACGACGTCTGTTGTCTTCTCGCTGATCATCCTGCCAAAGTGAGCGAACAAAACGCCTTCGTCATGGAGGTCCGCCGCGCGTTGAGCTGCTGAGTATTGCTCTTTTCGCTTTGATCGCTTCTTGGCAGTCTTCGTCCTTGGTCGACCTCGCTATGTACTATAGTTCGACACTTGAAACTCGACCTCGCTTCCACTTGAGAGATCGTACGGATCGAGTGGCAGCTGCGCGAACGTCTTGAGCGGACTGCATGGCGGACGAGGATCACTGCCAGCAGAAACCTTCAGATCGGCATTGCTCGCAGTAGACGGTTCCAGAGTGGCAGCGGCGACAGCAGACTGTTCCAGAGTGGCAGCAGACTGTCGCGGACTGGCAGTCCTGGTAACAGACTGTTGTGGAGTGGCAGCAGACTGTTGGGAACTGTCGAGGGAATGGCACGGACTGTCGGCGAAGTGTGGCGGACTGGCAGAGACGAGTAACGGACAAGCAGCAAGCTGTGGCTAAACAGCAGCAGACACGGGAGGTTCCTGCTGTTGCACGGCACCAGGCTCGAGTTGGTGATCGTCGTCGCCAAACTCTCGGCGTAAGACCGTCTGCAATTCGCCGATTCTGCCAGCGGGCACAAGTCGATTCACCATCACTAGAATCGACCGCGCTTACACGAACTCCGGCATCCCTAGCTCGCCGATCGTGGAGCAGGCTCTCGTCGCGATTTCCATGGCAACCTTGAACTTCTCTCTGCCATCCATGATCCTGCTGCTGTGCGCCTTCGTTGCTTCGCGAACCTCGAATGCCGGCACAGACGAGTCCACCTCTTCTGCTTCAGCAGCATACCTCAGCAGCCACCGTTTGTTGATGTGGCGAGGTGGAGGAAACATCGACTACATCCGTTCCGAACTCCTTGCAAACAACACATGGCGCCACGGGAGACTCAACGACGTCATGAAGTGGCAGCCGCACATCCACGTCTTCTTGTCGACGCGATACCGCTGCTCGCCGTCGTCTTCGGATTCGACATTGTCGTTGCTGGATGGCTACATACTGATTGTGAAGATGTCGTCCTTCTCGGTCAGCTAATACGCTACTTTCAGTGATAGTTCGTACTGAGGCTGCACGAGGTCGGCAGCGCATCCAGTAACGACAGTGGCGAAGTCGGTCATTGCGTCGTCTTAGTTGCTGTTGACTTGGCGGGTGTACGGGTGCGAGTTGTGTGCGTACTCGGACTCGAGCGTCGATTGGTAGAAGTTCACTTCTCGCAGACATTCGTCGAGATGCCCCGAGATCTTCACGATGTCTTTGACCCGACGCCACGTCGACTCGAGACGATTGTTCGTGTTCACGCCCATAGTCACAGCGTTGCTTCGCTCGAAGGAGCACCACTTTCCCTTGCAACTGTGCCAGTTCTTCGTGAAGTAGTCCATGAACCCGCTGCTGTCCCCCACTGCCGATCCTGCTACACACAAAAATTGAGACGTGTGATCGTGGCTTGTTAAGGGAGTGCTAGAGCGACGCGACGTACCCTCCCTCTTGTCTTCACCTAAGATGTTTGTGATGTAGTTCATGATCTTGTCGTAGTGGCGCTCGCTCTTGGCGTATACAGCAAGTCCAAGTGCACTCTGCAACGCGTTCTTCTGGTAGTCAGACAAGCCGAATTTCGAGACGACCTCGTGCAGGTACTTCACTGCGAGAAATTGACACAGGAGCACACGCGCTGCTGGAAACTCCGATCGAAGCACGGCGATCTCCTCGAAGTCCTTGTCGACGACGAAAGACTGGATCTTCGATAAGCACGGGTTCGCTTGCTTGAATTGCCCAACCACTGTCGCTAGCGTCTCCATCCACTCGTTCTCAAGCAGCGCGTGGTGCACGAACTGGCTGCATCCGAACGCGTCGACAGTCATGAACGAGAACAGCTTGTAGTTCTCCGCATTGGTTTCGTGAGTCGCGTCCAGCATCACGATCTCCGGGAACTTTGCGAACATCCGCCGCATATGCAGTGTCTGAAAAGTCACAACAGTGGCCAACTATCAAAAGCTGTCAGTGTCATAATCGCTCGAAAACCCATCCCTCTTAAGAGTCAAAGACTTAGTCTGTTGTCGTCGTGGAACACTCGAGCTACATTGCCGTGGCTCTGAGTGAACTCTCTCACCCAGGTTTGTACTCGCGAAGGCACTGTTGTCGAACCGGCAGCTCCGCGCTTCAAACGAAACAGCAGATTCCGGAGGTCGTAGCGCTTCGGTCTCGAGTCAGAGTTCTCGACAACGTGTCTGTAAATCGCCGCCGTCGGCGCCCCACTCGCTTGGAGCATGCTGACCTCGTTGATGAGAGCTTGCGTCAGCTTCGTTCTGTTCTTGGGGTAGGCTTCGAAACGACCGAGTGACAGGTTGTGGTAGTGATCGGGTCTGATTGTCGTCAGCACCACCTTGAACTCGCCGGACTGGTTTCTCTGGAGGTACGCGCTGTACTGCAAGGTCAATAAGGCACAGTCAACGGAGCGTCAGCACTTTTGCACACACTGTCATCCAATGTAAACAAGGGGATACGCACCGACGACTCGCATCCCTTTGCACGCGACCGCTTTGCTCTCGTTCCTCTGTCGCCTCTGGAGATGTACTTCCCAGCGTGCGTACAAACCCAGGTTCGGTTGTACCGCTCCCAAACACTGTCCTCTGGGATGAGCTGCACTCCTCGGCTCGGCCGTCCCATCGTCGGTGCGACGTCACGCTCCTCGGCTTCGGCGTCTCCCCCCGCATGCTCCTCTTCTCTCGCTCTCTGCTTCTTTTTGGTGGTGGCGTTGTGCGCCGCCACCGTGACCGTCGTTCGTATGCGCATCGCCTGCATGCGCACACACGAGGATGTCAGTTCAAACTCCCAGATTCGCCTCCTAGAGTAACCCACACGCCAAACCCATACCTGGTATGTTCGATCGAAGTACGAGGACATGTCCGAGTCCGCCTCCTCCCAGCTGTCGAACACGTGGCGATCTGGGGCCGGAGCTCGAGCTCGAGCTCGAGCGGAGCCGCCGCTGTCTTCATAGCTGTAGGCGCTGTCATCGGCGCTCTCTTGCGACGTGTGGTATCGCGGCGCTCGTTTCCAGGAGCATCAGTGCGAAAGTGCCACCGCCAGTTGCCAGCGCCGAGGATT
>JAASGM010001017.1:0-10437 GCA_023334215.1 Globisporangium cystogenes | reverse complement strand
TGAAGCAGCAGCAAGAGGATAACGTTGTTACAAGTGCCCGTGCTGATGGCTCCGTCCAACTCTGTCGGAGTCACTGCGAACTCGATCTCCTCTTGCAAGCGCGTCTGGGCCACACACTCCTCGGTTCAAACACTCGATCTGGTCATGCAAGGATGTGATGCAGTCGCCCCACTGCTGCTGTTGCTGTCCGTCAGACTCACAGAATCTGCCTCACCCTCGTAGCTTTCGTCACCTTCGCTTCGCATCGCGTCTGACGCATTCGCTCAGCTCCTCAGTTCGTCTTCGCTTTGCCGTGTGCCTCGCCGACGACTTCGTCGCCAACGAACAAACTACTGCACACCCGCCGCCGCAGACCCTGGACGACTCCGTGCGACGCGTACACGACGAGCGCCGTGGCGAAGGCGCCGGTCGTGTACTGCGGCTTCTGCACGACCGCCAAGTCCACTGTCGCGAGTGCGAGCGCGAAGAAAAGCGCCTTCCAGCGCCAGTGTGCGCGCCGACACACGAGGAACACGAGGAGCGCGTGTGCGAGCGGGGTCGCGTCCTGCGGCGCCTCCAGCCGAGTCAAGTACAGCGCCGCCTGCCGTCGCACGAACAACAAGTGGATGAGACTCGATCCGCGCCAGCACATGGACGCCTTCCGAGTCGGAAGTTCCGACAGTCACACAGCCGTCCGACATCCACACCACCCTCCTCGTACCATTCGCACCCACAGCACGAGCGTGCTGGTCTGCAAGAACTCGAGCAGCATGACCGACTTGTCGGAGCCGTACGCGCAGCCGGCGACCATCGAACCCCAGACGAGGAGCAACAGCGGCGTCGAGAGAGAGAAGCCGAGATACGGCAGAACCGGATCCGAGCGCGCCGCAAAGCCGTCGATCTCCGGTCGATCCTCGTACCAGCGCTGGAACCTGCCGTAGATCAGGCTCGTGACACTGCGCAGTTCATTCGGTGGTCGACACCGTCAGTTCGACGAGGCTTCGACCAGCCAGCCACCGACGCCAAACGAAGGACATCGGAGATCAGAGATACGCACACGAGCGCTGCGGCTGACCCGACAAAGTCCGCCCTGCCCTTCCAGAGCGACTGGTCCACGAGTTGGAGCCTCCACCACCTGCTGCCGCCCTCGTCCGAGGCTCCCACCACTACCGTCGCGGCGTGCGATGCCTCACCGATCCCTTCCGAGAACGAGAACCGCTGCTGCGTGGGTGTTGCAAGCGACTTGGGCGACACCGCCGACTTGGGCGAGTGCACGGTGCGCACGGACTCGAGCGCTTTCGCGTCTCCGGCGATCACGAGGCTTGGGCGGAGCTGCTGCGTCACGTTGGACGCGGTGGAGTTCTCGAAGGAGTCGCCGTCGCCACGCGGCTGCGCGAAGCTCTCGATGAACGTCACTTGGGCTCCGCCGTGCACTGGCATCGTGAGATGTGGCCGAACGCGCGCTTCGGGTGTCGCGTGTCGAGTTCGAGAGTGCTGGCGACCCGAATGTGCGCTTCGGAGCGCCGTCACCTTCGGTTCTTATCGCGATCTTCCGTCTTCGGATGAGCTGCTCGCGCTTGGAGGTTCAGACAGACGTCGCATCGAAGGGGGCGAGACGGAAGGTGAGGCAACCGACGTGCGGAGCGAGCTGCCATAGCGAACGTGACTCTGCTGGAAGAGCAACTCACGCGTGTTCGACGATCTGGCAACGGCCGGCAGGCAACACATCGTCGTCCAGCTACTGTTGTTGGTGCTATGTGAGTTCAGCATCGCAGCAGGTGCAGTCGGCCACGCTCCGTTGCGACGCAGTAGACTTTGACGAAGTGTTGCATGGTGTTGGCTGTCGAACGCACGCTCAACTCGCTCAGGTCTCGAGCCTCAAGGCGAGAAGATCGCTTGCCAGACTAACAGCGTTCATCCGAAGACTGGCAACTGGCACTGGCATTGACCCGTGCGCCATCGACACGACAGGAGAGAGGCCATCGACCTCGAGCTTCTGTGTGAGCTACCAATGTCCTCGACCCTCGTCCTTGAGTCGCAGTGGCTTCGTCAGCAACGCCACGACTCCGCCGCCCACGACTTCCTCGCACCAACCTGCACGCTCACACACAACACAACACGCAACACACACGCCACACTCTCGATGCAAGAGCAGACAGTCTGCGGAGGAATCGGCTCAAGTGTAGAGGAGACATCGCGACGCGAGCGAGGGGGGAGCAGACGCTCGCGCCTCCCTTCCCGTTCGCCCGCGTCGCTCTCTCGAGTGAGTTTGTCGTCACGTTCCCCAGCCTTCCGGTCCGCCCGCGCCACTCTCCTCATCGTTCAGACACCGGCCCAGTCGCCTGCAGTTAGTCTCCAGTCCGCTCGACGTGCTGTGCCTGTGTGCCGAGTGCGTCTGTCCTCGCGCATGCGAGTCGCGCTCTCCGTCGCCCTCGGCTCATTCGTCCACTCGCTCGCCCACTCGCTCGCTCTCCTGCTCCCGCCGGCTCCCCCGTCGCACTCTCCCCCCCCTCACACTCGCGCGAGAGCGGAGGCGTTCTCCGGAGGCTGCGCGCTCAGCTGGGAGTGAAAGATACCTTCTTCAACTGGTTGTCGGCATCGCAGCGTCCGGCGAACTCGACCGCGCTTGCGAGTCGCAGTCGCAGTCGCGGGAGTCGACGCCGGCGCCACTAAACTCGGCCTTATCTCTTGCATCCTCGCGGCCGACGGGAGCGGAGGAGCGAAGGAGTGGAGGAGCTGGCACAGGAGCCAACGGCGCTGGCGGGCGAACGGGGAGCGCGGCGCTCGCATGCGCTCGAGACGCACACAAAGCACACAAACTCACAGAAAGCACATGCGGGCGATCATGGAGACGCTGCTGGTGCTGCTGGTGCTGCTGGTGCGGAAGAGCTCACTGGGCTGCGGCCGCCGCCCGCCCACTCGGTGCTGTCGATACCTCTCGTCTCGTGGGCATCGTCACCCGCAGCGGGTCCTCTCCCTGCTCTGTAGAGAGAGACGGAGAGGGCCCGAGAGCGTCGGATATGGCTAAACGAGCGTCATGGTGGGGGGTCCGAGCGGCGACGCGCAGCGCAGGAGACACGCCGGCAGCTCAGCGGTCGCTGCTGGGGCGAGCGTGGAGCAGAGGAGGCTGGTGCTGGAGGCGGATTCGAAAGTGTGCATGGAGGAAAGCTCGAGAGAGTCGAGCCTCCGCGTAGCGCATGAAGCGGGTGATTTTGACAAGATGTACGGGTTTGTGCGCATTAGACGAGGGAGATCTGCATACAAAGAGCAGCACAAGAGTGTGTTTTTGCTGTTTGACCCAGCGCGGCAACCTGTTTACGTCGCGTACGCTGCCGAGCGGTGTGAGTCCAGCATGGCACGCTGGAGGTGGAATGGCCCTCGCATGCTGGGGGAACTTTTGCTTGTTCGTGTTGGTGTCGTCTGAGGACGTCGTCATGCGGATATAGGCAGCCTAGCGCGGTGGTGGTGGTAGTCCTGATGGCAACTTGGAGATGGCAACCTCATGGGTGGATGTCAAGCGAGCAGCTTCGTCCTCCTCCTTTGTCAACGCTCGCGTGACATACAATTCGCCCAGCAACCCCAGACAAACGGCAGCAAACGGCGCAGGTCGCTACTCGTCGAGGAGGTTACCCCTCGAGTTACGACACCATCCTCCAGTTCGATTGCCTTTGGTTCACACGTTATCATCTACTCACATCTCGACATACAGACACAGGGTACGAGGAATACGCTCGACGACGCTCCCATGTCAATTCGCGTACCCCCGCCCGTCGCTCGCTGATCAAGCTCACGTTTGCCTCACAATCGTCAACAAGCAGCGTCCCGGCAGCCAAGAGCTCCTTCCCAGGCAGCCAAGAGCTCCTCCCGACACGTGACCCACGCACATGCCGCCCAAGCCCAAGCCCAAGCCTAAGGCCAAGGCCAGCGCCGCCTCGGCCACCGCAGCAGCGGCCCCGAGAGCCACGGCCAGCGCTACGGCCTCCGTGGCCGCCCCGACGGCACCCGCCGCCAGACGCCGCCCGAAGCTCAAGTGGCGCACGCGCGACTCGCAGAACTCGCAGCTCTACAACCTCCAGCTCGACGTGAACGACCTGCAGCAGGAGATCCAGCAGCTCGAGCAGATGCGCGCCATCCTGCGCCTGCAGACGCGCCTCAACCGCATGGACGACCGCGACGGCTCGTACGTCAAGGTGGTGCGCGAGTACCACCGCGTCTTCCGCCACGGCTTCCAGCCTGTCGTGGCCATCGAGGCGGACGTGGTCTCTAGCGGAGGCAACAACAACAACAACAGCAGCACCAGTAGTAGTACCAGGACGCCACCGCCGCGCCTGGTCGACACCATGGAGTTCCTCTCGCGCGTCGTGGATGAGGGCGTGTCCATCGGCCGCTTCGTCGGTCTCGACATGATGCGCGACCAGTGGACGCGCTACTCGGCGGCGCTCGCGAACCTCGACCTGCGCCACGTGCGCTCGACGGTGCTGCCGCAGATGGACTACGTGGCGCCGGGCGGCGACGTGCGGCCCGTCGCCATGGTCTCCTCCGAGGCCACGTACGAGTGCGTCTTCACGCTCGACACGATGCAGCTCATGTTCCCGCAGGTGCTCGCGCGCCGCGGCAGCGTCGCCGAGAGGCTGCTCGGCCGCACCTTCCGCGGCCTCGCGCACTTCGACTTCGTCTTCGACACCAACACGCACCGCGTCGTCGGCTACGACTTCCGCGTCGACCTCTTCGCGGCCTTCGCGCGCCTGCTACACGACCCGGAGGACCTCTGCCTGCTCTTCGACGGCGCCACGATCTCGGAGGAGTCCCTCATCGGAGACCTGAACGTGTACAGGCAGGGCCCGGGGTCTCCGACTCTGCGGCGTCTGCAAGACGGCAGCCAGCACGAAGGTCAGCAGCACGAGCAAGAGCAAAAGCAGCAGCAGCAGAGACACCAGCAGCAGCAGCAAGGTCGGCAGCGACCGACGTTGGAGCAACAGCGACCGACGCTGGAACAACAGCGTGTTTGGCCGCACTCGACCGCGACTGCGACGTACACAGAGTACGGCGCTGCCACGCCGCAGCCGCCGCCCCCAGAGCTGCACAACCCGCCGCCGACGGAGCACACGCTGTGGCCGCACCGCGCGGTGATCGACCCGGTGGTGCGCAAGTACGCCACGCGCGGCGCGAGCGACGAGAAGCAGCGCGAGCGAGAGCGCCGGCTGCACTCGAAGCTCACGAGCATCCTCGATCCGGCAGATCGAGTGGCTGGTCCCGCAGCAGTAGCAGCAGCAGTAACAACAGCAGAATCGGCAGACGCGACGGCGGCGCTCGGTCTGTCGCAGCAGCAGCAGCAACAGCAACAACAACAGCAGCGACAGCAGCAGCAGGAAGACGAGCTGCCCGAAGCGAGCGCGAACAAGACGTGGCAGCTCAAGATCGCGAACCTCCTCGCGGCCGTGGAGCAGGACGACGACGAGATCGACGACGTGGCCTCGGGGCCGTCACGAGCAAACGCGAACCCGTGTGAGTCCGAGTTCGCACGGCCGCGATCGCCGACTTCTTCCTCCTCCTCCTCGCAAGTCCACCGAGTGCCGAGCGTCTCGTTCTCCTCCCCATCACCAGCGCTCGCCACCTTCCGCAGCAGCTTCAGCAGCAACATTGACAACCAGTCCGGCGCGAACGTCCCGCCGCCTGCCAGCAGCAGCAGCAGGAAGCACAAGCGCGCGAACCCGTTCGCACCGGCAGAGCCGCTGCTCCGGTGACGTCGGAGGCGGCTGACGACACACTCGAAGTGATTGCAACAACTTGATCGGTGGGTGTTTGGGTTACTTCTTGTTACTAGTACAGTACGATGTGAGACGAGGCGAGGCGAGAGTACAACCTACTTCCTACTTCCTAGACCAAGTGCCTACTTGGCCCCCTCCTGCTTGCCCAGGTGCGCCTCGAGGCGCGCGCTGAGCGAGTCGATGGCGCCGAACTGGCGCGTCCAGTGCGCGTTGTACAGGAACGGCCGCAGGTCGAAGCGGTTGTCGTCCGGCGAGTAGTTCTCCGCGTGGTACGCCGGCGTGAGCGTCGTCATCTTGTGCCGGTTGAGCGCGTACGTGAGGTAGAAGCGCTTGACCTTGTCGGCCACGACGTGCGGCGCGAGGTGGTCCCACAGGTGCGTGAGCTTGCGGAACATCCAGTACGGCCCGCACCGGTCGATCTTGCGCAGGCGGCCGAACCACCCGAGCTCCTCGGACGTGAGCGCGTCCGCCGCGCCGAGCTGCTCCTCGGCGCTCGACGACGCGCCGACGACGGCCAGCAGCGACGGGTACGAGTACTTCTGCGCCGCCCAGCGCATGAACTTCTTGAGGTCGCGCTTGCTCACGGCGCCGATCGGGTTCAGGTCGCCGCTACTGCAGTCGTACTTGGTCATGGACCCGAGCAGCCCCTCGTCGACGTTGCCCGAGCTGAGCACGAGCAGGAAGCCGCGCTTGGAGCGCACCCACGGCAGCAGCTGCGCGAGCAGGTAGCCCATGACCATGCGCAGCCGCGCCTGGATGTTGTGCAGCGCGAAGCTCTGGCGCAGGTCGCCGCCGGCCTCGAGCGGCTCGGGCTTCTTGCCCGTGAGCAGCGTGAACGTGCCGATCACGGCGTCGACCATCGCGTCCATGCCCATTTCCAGGTGGTACGACCCGATCTCCGTCGCGAGCGCGGCCGCGGTCTGCGCCTTCGCCGCCGTGAGCACGTTGCGCGTGCCCATGCACGTCGTGTGCAGCACGTGGGACGCCAGCTCGTTCGCGGTGAGCGGCTTGAACTCCTGGCCCGCGGTGCCGAGCACGCGCTGCACGTCGCGGATCACGCGCTGGTCACCGCGGTTCGCCGCCTCCGTGACAAGGTGGCACATGACGCCGACGATGCACGCGACCGAGGACGAGTCTGCGCCGCCCGAGAGCGAGAGGAAGAAGCCCGAGCCGCCGCTGCGGCGCAGGTAGTCCCAGAGCCAGCACGCCGGCCCGAGCGCGATCTCCTCCTCCGGTTCGTGGTACTTGACGTCGATGGGCGCGGTCGGCCGCACGAACGCCTCCTCGTCGTGGCACAGGCTGAAGTGGATGTTGATCTTGGGGA
Source organism: Globisporangium cystogenes (assembly GCA_023334215.1). Classification (NCBI taxonomy): domain Eukaryota; phylum Oomycota; class Peronosporomycetes; order Pythiales; family Pythiaceae; genus Globisporangium; species Globisporangium cystogenes. Next base: position 3,366 of record JAASGM010001017.1, on the reverse strand, counting down.
TGATCGTGTCGAGCGAGCTCGCCTGCTCGCTGCGGCTGCTGAACGCGCCGCGGTACGACCGCACGTCGTCCAGGTCCACGGTCGCCGTGACGACCTCGACGTCCTGGACGGAGAACTGCGAGCCCTGCGCGACGACCTCGCCGTTCACGACGATCACCGCGCAGCCGTCGTAGTAGAGGCGGCCGCCGTCGCAGCCCTGCTGGTTCGCGTACAGGTACACGCCGCCGCTCTTGGACGTCGCGCCGCGGATGAGGTCCATGCGCTGGTGCAGCTTGCGGAGCTGGTGGTGCGACCCGGAGCCGTTGCCGATGATCTCGACGCCGGCGAGACAGAGGTTGATGTGCGGCCCGTCCGGCGTGAAGAGCTCCTCGCACGTCTCGGCTGAGCACGACGTGTCGAGCGTGTTGAGCGCGCCGACGCCGAACGGCACGTGCACGAGGCCCGTGAGCTTCTGGATGTTGGGCGGCAGCACGTGGTCGTGCAGGATCCGGTCCTTCGTGGGCTTCCACGTCGTGAACCAGCGCTTCTCGTGGCAGTTGCCGTCGTCCGCGAGGAAGAGCTTCGGGCGGATGAACAGGATCTTCTGGTTGAGGCAGTACACGCGGCAGTTGTACCGCACGCCGTCGTGCAGCACGGGCATGCCGATGTCGCACAGGATGTCGTTGGTCACGTCGGACTTGAGGATCGTCTCCATGGACTCCCAGCAGTGGTAGAACGTGTCCTGCTCGAGGAAGTGATCTTCGCAGCCGTAGCCGCAGACCTCGAGCTCGGGGCCGAGGCGGTACTTGGCGCCGCGCGCCTTCGCCTCGCGGATCGACGCCATGATGCGCTCGAGGTTGCCGTCGAAGTCGAGCGCCCACTGGTTCAGGTTGCACGTCGCGACGGTCACGAGAGCGCTCATGGTGCAGTACTTGTACTTCGTCCGGGAGATGTGTGCTGTGTTCTTGTGAGCTGTGAGCTGTGAGCTAAGCGCGTGTCACTGGGGACCGAACGGAGCGAGTGCTGTGAGCGCGTCGGAGTGCGCTGGGCGGAGCGAGTTGGGAAGTGGGCAGGTGGGCGAGTGCGCACCGCGTTGCTCCGAAGACTACATGGCCCCAAGAGCGGACGTCGTCGGGAGCCCTGCTCGTGCCAACGTGCGCCGAAAGTCGCCAACTGACTGGAGACTGGCGCTGCTGGTGTGCTGCGGTCGGTTGCTCGGGTGCTCGTCGGACAAGCGAGACGAGGAGGCAGCCGGTCGCACTTGAAGGTCCTCGCGCCGATCTTCAAGCGCTGAGATTCAAGTTGCATGTGTGCACAGCCAGAGCGCGCGCGTCGCGAGGTGCCGAGCGAGCGAGCGTTGCACGCTCGGAGCCAGTCGTTCAAGAACGTCAGCGTGACTCGCGTGTCCGCCGACCAACCAGCCGACCAGCGACGAGCTCCGAATGTGCAAGTCGCAGGCGGCAGGATCGGACAGCAGAGTGAGTTATATATTGTGCGTGTGTGAGATGGAGATATAGAGTCGAGTCGTTTAGGAGCGCGTGGAGAGATGCCGGCAGCTGGCTGGCTGGCTGGTTGGCGCACGCGGAGCGGGCCGAGCGCCGGTGAGCGTCTTGCGAGATTCGCCAGGCAAATCTGCGAGCTCCACTCCACGAACACGAGGCACCAACTGGCGACTGGCTTTGTTCGTTCACATGTTTTCTAAAGGATGTGGAGTGTACCATTCATATAATATGCTGGTGAGGGGTGTTGTGTTTGACATCTTGCCTTTCTGAGACAGCACATACACTTCCATGCTGCCAAGGCACCCCAAACAATATTGAGTGCCGGTTTAGTGCCCCCTTCCGTAGCTTGCATTTCGGACCTCAAGGTACCACTCTCGTGTGTCTGTCTCATTCGAAGTGCACCGGAGTGCACCGGTGCTAGCAAGCAAGCAGACTGACTCGTCCCAGGTTTTGCCTGTGATTGGCGCGCGCTCATGTCATCGCGCACCGACGCCCCAAGAGGGCGAGCGTCGTGGCGACTGGCGCCGCCAGCGTTGCTGGACCGCAAGAACTTTTCGCCAGCATGGGGTCGCCGCTGCTTGTTGTCGTTGGTTGCGATGCTGCCTCTGACTCACGATCGATCACTCGCCGTGAATCCAGCAACAGCCAGAGTGCGGAGCCCTCTCTGCCTTGCGCTCAACCGCGTCCAGGACACATCTTGCCGGAGCTACCTACGACCGCTTCGAGAACCTCGTGGAAGCGTGGAATGACATTCGTATCGTTCGTATCTTGTATCTTGCGGGCAAAGCGGCATGAAGGCATGGTGAAAGAAGAGCAGCGGCGATATATAGTATGCCGCAGATGCAGCTCACGCCTCGTCCTCCACTTGCTGCGCGCGCTGCAGCTCGCGATCGAGACGCTCGAGGTCGGCCTTGTCCAGCTCGCCGCTGCCGTCCCGGTCGAGCTTCCGAAACTGCGCCAGGATGCCGTCGATGTCGTCCTGGTCCGCCTTGTTGAGCTTCACGAGCATGTACGAGAGGTACTCGAGCTTCGACACCTTGCCGTCACCGTCCGAGTCCATCTCGAGCAACTCCTTCATGCTGATTTTCTGTGTGCACGCACGAGCGTCAGTATGTTGCTCCGATCAGCGAGTACTACAAGTGCTACGTGGTGTGTACGCGTGTGCACGTACAGACTTCATGACCGAGCGCTTGCTGAACTCCTCGGCGATCGAACCGATACCGTGCGCGACCGAGACGACCGCGAGCGGCAGGTAGAAGATCGTGAAGATGCGAGCGGCTTCGGACGTCGGCGACTTGTCCCCGAAACCCACGGTCGTGATCGTGATGATACTGAAGTAGAAGCAGTCGAGCACTGGCCAGCCTTCGATCGCGCCGACGATCAGTCCGCCGCCGATGGACACGCCGATCGGCACAAGCGCAGAGAGGATCGCCTTGTTGCTGTCCGAGAAGACCTTGCGAAACCACTTCGGTGTCCTCAACTTCTTCTTGCCAGCACTCGAGGACACGACCGCGACGCCAAGCGCGAGCTCTTTCTCGGTTGCGGCGTTCGGTGCGCCGTGCAGGTTCGCGACGGCGCTGGCGTTATCGACATTGTCGAGCATCTTCTTCGTCGCTTCCTTCGCGATACTCTTCTGGCGATCCAGAAACAGCGACGCGAGCTTCCCCATTGCGATACCGATCGTGACGATGCCGTAGAACGCGAAGAAGATCGTGAACGCCTTCCCGGCCGCAGTCTTCGGGGTCACGTCGCCGTACCCGACCGTCGTGACGATCACCATCGCGTAGTAGACGCAGTCGACGACCGACCAGTCTTCGATGAAGTGGTAGAACAGAATGCTCACCGCGATGTACGAGAGCACGAGGAGGAACGAGATGAGGTTCGA